>SNVD02012567.1:0-68158 GCA_013180625.2 Boswellia sacra | reverse complement strand
GGGTTGAAAGTATTCTTATGATGCTATGACAAAACACTACTCAATGCACTTACTTCTTAGCATTTTCAACATTCTTCAATGCACCTACTTTCTAGGTTTTGCTAACACTCTTCAGTGCGCCTATTCCAAGATCTTGAAACACTCTTAAGTGCACTTACTTCTTAGGGTTTTCAACACTTTTTAGTGCACCTCTTCTTGGGGCTCGTGCCTATTCTAAGGGCTTAAAACACTCTTAAGTGCACTTACTTCTTAGGGCTTTTAACACTCTTCAGTACACCTCTTCTTAGGGCTTGTGCCTATTCTAAGGGCTTAAGTACAGCTATTTCTTAGGGTTTCCTTCCAATGCATGCCCATCAAAAAAATTTCTATCATGCACTACTTCGCGGTCTTTAGACCTTCCATACTTGGTGCCTTCGGCTTCATTCTTTCTTTAATCTCTTTAGACTCTACATTCATTGGGTTTCATGCCCTTTCTTCCAAGTATTTTTCATGCTTTTTGGATCTTCTTCAATGATTCTTGATTCATTTTGGTCTGCTGGGGAAATTCTAGATTTATCAAGTTCTAACATTCTTTATGCTCGACTTCTCTTTGCATTCTTTACGCTCTTCATTAAGGAGTTCCTTATCATGTGATTGATTATCTAATTCATTGGGGATCTTTACATTGTTCTTACAAATTCCTGCAAAACATCAAACATCTTTTGATGATGTAAAATCAATTCAAAATTTACCTGGTTCGGTATGTTCCTCAATAAATTGCTTTCTAGTCTCTTGAGGAATTCTTCCACGCAACTGTGGTCAAAAATTCTGTCAATCAGTGTTACTTTTCTTTCCTTGTGAGTTACTAAACTATTGGCATGACCGGGTACTTGTCACCAATTTTGTTCAAAAATTTCTTTAGTGTCTCCAGGTCGATATAGAGTCCTTCTTTTCTTTTCTTTTCTCTATCTTTTTCTCTCTTTTCTCTCTCTTCTCTTTCTCTCTTTCTCTCTCTTCTTTTTTCCTTCTTTCTTTTTTTTCTTTCTTTAACTAATCTACCCCTCATTAAAGGGACAGTCGATCGACTGTCAGATAGTCGCTCGACGATCAGTCAATAGCCACCTGGTAGTTTGACTACCGACCCGATTAAGGTCTTGTATAAAGCCCGTTCGTCCTCCCTCATTTTATTCATGCGTAACTTCTTCATTGTTGATCCGATTCACTTCCAGTTTTCTTTTACGTGTTCGTCTCAACTTCCTATTTCCAGTGGCGAGTCATCCAGTCCATCTTGACTTGAATGAGAGTGATCTGATTTGGAAATCAATATTGAAGGGTCTTTCGAAGGACCAAGAGGTGCCTATTATCTACGATGTGGCTTCCCACACAATCAGGCTGGTATGTATTCTTATCCTTCTTCGATTTCCCATTTTCTAGGAATTTTTTAGGTATGTATTCATGTAGAGACTTCCATTTCTTGCCTTAGGACTACCACGAGAACAAGATGTGTGGGTCTTTTTTTGGAGCCCATAGTTGGTTTTTAAAGATAGAGAATGAGGTTGTTAGAAGTAAGATTGCTTCTACCAGCTTTGATGAGTTTATCACTTATCTTCGACATACTTCTTGGTACATTGATCGTAGAATGTTAGCCACTTTATGCAAGAAATGGATGGACACAACCCATACATTCCATCTTTCGATCGGTGAGATGACTATCATGCCTCTTGATGCTGCCACTCTGACTGGCCTTCCATGTGGTGGCGAGGTCATTTCTATTAACGCCTATATCATAAACTCAATGGATTAGCAAAACTTTATCCAACAACTTCTTGGTTGTGAGGTAAAGGTCAAGAATAAAGTTGCAATTCAATATTCAAAACGCTTCCTTGTATGAGTATTGGAGGAGGAGATCCAGCCTGACTCTAGTTGAGGTGGATCAGTATGCATGCAGTTTTATCGTATATCTACTCGGTTCGACGTTTTTTATCAATGTGTCAAACACCACCCCCTTGACTTTTCTTCCTGCCCTTTAGGATGTCGACCTAGTGAGGGATTTTTGACTGGGGCCGTGCTACTCTTGGCTAGCTGTATTTCAATTTAGACCATTTTTGTCGAGGTGTTTCTAGGATTACTGGGTTTGCTCCGTTTCTTGAGGTAACCTCTTTGCGTTACTCCACCTTCAGGTTTTATCTATATGAATTCCATTTCTGATTCTGTCTCATTCATAACAGATGTGGGCATATGAGCTAGGAGTTTTACCTTCCTCACTCCCCGTTTATAAGGACCTTTCTTTCCTGTGGATAAGGAGGTGGGCTGAATGTCATGTAGAGTTTGAGAGGTCTCACAAGCTGGACTTCTTTCGTGATTTCATTCATAAGACGACCTAGGACAATATAAAAGACATTATAGTCAATATTTCATTTACATCACAATCTTACCATGCTTCTTTATTCTTTATAGATTCGCTCCGAGTGGTGGGGTCCCGAGAAGAACTAGAAGGCAACTATGAGGGTTGCCTCCCCATTCAACTATTATCGCCTTCTTCTACCTTGCATGAATAGTATAATGTGGTATTTAGGTGATCGCACATGCATTAGGTCGAAGGCCCATCACATCGTCTGATTCCTCCTTCACCACCGGTTCTGATGATAGTTTCGGCTGATTTGGCCATGGAGCCAGAGGTGTCAAATTACACGATCGGGATTCATTTGAACACGATCAAGTTCCTATTGATAATGACTTCTTACATCGACTGGGTTTGAGCCATCATCTTCTACCTTGCGTGAATAGTATAATGTGGTATTTAGGTGATCGCACATGCATTAGGTCGAAGGCCCATCACATCGTCTGATTCCTCCTTCACCACCGGTTCTGATGATAGTTTCTGCTGATTTGGCCATGGAGCCAGAGGTGTCAAATTACACGATCTAGATTCATTTGAACACGATCAAGTTCCTATTGATAACGACTTCTTACATCGACTGGGTTTAAGCCATCTTCTTACACACTAGAACTAGCCGATCTGTTGATAAGACTACTCATCCCCTTGCTATGTCCAATAGTACTAGTAGGTCTTCCACTTGTCGTAGCAAGAGATCAAGAACCTCCTCTTCAGTTACTGGCACATCAGCTTCCTTTTCTGCTACCACTCAACAGCCATGTCCACCTCCAACTCTTTTAACTGCCCTAGCTATTCCAGTCAGCCATATGGTTAGCGACCTCTAGGCTTATCCCAGCAATGTCATCTACACATGGGATGCTAGTGTACAGATTAATAGTCATGTGATCACTGAGGATCCGACCATGCCTGTTCCCTTCGTACCACAAGGTACCATCTGGTAGGTCTTCTGACTATATATTCCTTAAGTTTCTTATCATTCTTTAATCAATTATTAATCATAAAATGCAATGCTATATAGGTACCATGATCTTCCATGAAGCGAGTTTTTCGTATGCAAGCCGTCTCTTATGGATATGTTTTATAGATGTCAAATCAGTATCAGGTAAAGTACCCCTCTATGCTTCATGTATGCATGATTTCTATCTTAATAGTTTTTCTAACTATATGGTTCTTTTGTTTGGTTAGATGAGTCGTCAGGAGATTGCTCGTCAGAAGCAGAGGTTGAGCATCATCAGGCTCAAGTTGTTGCTTTCTCCTTTTATATAAACAATAATGGCGATAAGTGAGGACCGACACCAGTGGCTTCTTTCACGATTTCTTGTGCCCATTTTGTTTCCATTTATGAACTTCTATGATGTACAATCAAATGTAAACAATGTTCAAAAACTTAGTGAAGATTTTCTATTTTTAGCTTCATGTACTTTGCATATTTCGATAAATTTACATTCAAATTTATTCAAATTTGTTTCTACATTATCATTCATTCAAAACTAGAAAATCTGGAAAACTTACGCTGAAACTGCTAATCGATACGCATTTTGAAAGTCAAAAAACACTCAAAAGGAAGGGCTAATGGGCTATTTTGCCCTAATAACCATCGGGTGGCTGTCAGACAGATGGCTGGCAGTTCTCCCGGTGGTTTTCCCTTTCTCTTTCGGTTTTTGCTTCATTTTGTGCACTATTTAAGTACCCCTCCTCTCCATTGCTTCTCCATACCTTTTCTCTCGTTTCTCAAGATTTCTTTTACGCTTCTCAATGCCTTTTTGTGCTATTCAACATATTTAAGGCCTCTTTCAAGACCTTCCAAACTCTTGTGAAGCCTCTAAAGGATGATGACTAGAAATAGCTCGAATCCAATAGTCTCTACCATTTGAAATTCCATCAACACGTGAAGCTTGACGTTCCTTTTCTTAAAGAATGCACGACATTCTGGGATCCTTATGATCACGTCTTTCGCTTCAATCGGCAAGAGCTTTACCCCCTATATGAGAAATTCTCAATCATACTTGGTTGTCATTCGTCGAGTTCTAAGAGCATCATTTTGCCTATTGTTCGGACACTATCAATGTCTGATCTTGCTCACTTTTTTTATTTCCTGATTTCTACCATGGGCATTCATACCAAAGGCGATAGAGTGATATTACCTTCCATCGTGCCTTTACTCGAAATAATAGACAAGACCTCATTTGATTGGCTTTGCCTTCTTTAGTTTTGCCTTCCTGCACAGTTTTTACTGGTCTTACTAAACGATCTCGAAGTTCACATCTTATGGCCATCATTCCTCAGATGGGACCTAATTTCACAACTGTTCTCTTGATTCTAGCTGAGACATAAATCGAGTCAGGATTGGTGATGCATTCGAAACTAGCAAGTATACTAGTCGCACAAGTAATAAACAGATAAGTTGATATCGTTCCCACGAAGATTGATTCTAATTGAATTTGTTATTCAAAAGCAACAACAGAATAAATGGGGGGTTTTGTTGATGGATTAACTAAATGAAATATTAATGTAAATGCACAATAACACAACAGAAAGTAAAATGGAGTGAAAAAATCAATGAGAGACACTTGGTTAAGGGTTCTTTCTCTGCCACAAGATATGAATTTGTGAATTAACATAGAATTGTCATCCAATTACAGCATTGAAGTTACAAACCGTAGATAACAACAAGCTCTGTTACCCCAATCTTTCCTTACTTTGTTGTTAAATAAAACAAGCTCTTTATTTAATCTCTATCCATTAAACAACCTAGAACAAGCTCTCTAAGTTAAATTCAATGGAAGCATTACGATGAGAAAGATAGGTTGATCTAAGCAATAATCACACAAGTTCAGATTATTTAACCTAGGTTGTATTTTCCAATTGCAATCTCTGATCACAATTTTGCTACAATGATTGGAAATTCATGACAATTACGGATCAAGATTTCTAATCTAGCAATAGACAACAACAGATTATATTCAGTTGGCCATTCCAAATACAATCAGAAAGCAATCATAAGCATTATATATGGGAAAATACAAGCAACTTCAATTAGAGAATTGGATAACAATTCCTTGCACAATCAATTCACAAAAAACATATCAAGGGCTTTGAAATCACCCTCAACCAATTCAGATTCAGTTACACATGTTTAAGAAAGTGGTAAATACAATACAACATGGAGACATTCCAGAAAATGAAAGGGAAAGGAAAAACTTAGCAAATTTGATGTAATTCTCTTTGGATTGTAGTTCTTCCTCTTTCCAAGCTTCCTTTCTCCTTCAAGAACTCCAGGAGATGAAAGAATTCCAGAGCTGCAGCCTCCCACACATTCTCCCCTCTTCAAGTTATGAAAATAAAACCCTAAAATGTGTTTAAATACTCTGACAGGAACATGATACCAGTTGAACTTTTTTTTTTTTTCGGGATTACATTTTCTACACTGCTCACATGTTTTGATTTATAACTTTCGGTACAGAATGGATTTATGAACGTAATTTCTCCAAAAAGTAGACTTCGAGAGCTTTTCAACGGTATATGATATGTCATCGCGTTCATTGTATATCAATACAATTAAATCCGAGAAGATGGTTGACTAGCAGAGGTGAAAATGAAGGTTTTACTTCACTTTGGTGCAAGTTTCTCCAAAACTCCTACAAACGTCAAAACCACACAAAAACATAAAAATACCAAGGATTATAGCAAAGAAAAATAGATGAATTGATATGAAAATGATACATAAATAGACACCTATCAAATTCCCCCACACTTAAACTTTGCTAGTCCTCGAGCAACTATGACGATATGAAACAAAACTAAATCGAAACAGATTCAAAGAAAAAGTTAAAACACACATGTTTTAACTTGCAAATAGGCCTCAAAGATTGTACTTAATTATAACCCAAGGAAAACTTCAAAATAATACACTTGATCAAGAATTTCATCTCAAATATTAGTTTCGCTTCACTTCAATTCCTCAAGTGTGTGTGTGTAGAGCCATTCTCACCTAATCACTTGTAACCCGGATAAGTTTATGCATAAAAATGAATCATATTTAACATTGAAGATGTGTGTATAAATGAACTCCATAGGCCTGTTTTTCAAGTCACTCTCCACTAATGTAGACATCATAACACCAAGGATCAAGTAGGACTTTATTAAGCTTGTAACGTTTGGCTTGGGTGAAGGTATGATCAAGGATAATAATTTGGCTCAAATCACCACAAACACATAAATCATTCAAGATTATGTAGAGCTCACCCCTATAACACAACTTTATTTTAATTCACCAAGTTACTCCCCCAAACTTATTTAGAACACTCAATCTTCTTTTTTTTTTTTTTTTAGAAAACAAAAAGGAAAATACACCCCCATACCTTGTGTTCATTCTTTTAAGAACACCAAGGTATAGATCTCTTGTTCTTATTTTTTTTCTTTAACTGCAATTCCCTTCCCCCACACTTAAACAACACATTGTCCTCAATGTTTAAGTACGTGGAAGATAAGTACAGATGTTTTTTTCTCTTTTTTTTTTTTACAAACATAATAAAACTCACTTGCATTGCTCATGGCACAATCCAACCTCCTCTAACTTCCCAAAACCAGAACATAATTCAAAATGTCATCGTGAATGATCTATATGCTCATAGGTAAGGGACAAACTGTTTGAAAAAAAAAAAATTCATTTGGGGTTAGGAAATCTTTTTAGTGAGTTAACAAAAAAAAAGGCTTACAAAGGCTCAAAAGGGTAACTAGGGATCAAATTCAATCAAGGTTGGCTATTAAGGCTCAAATGGTCCAAAGATGGCCTAAATCATTTCCCCAATATTGCACAGTCTAGGATTTCGCTCGAGTGACCATCAAACAGGTTCTAGAATTCATTGAAATCTGAGGAAACACTTAAATTGCATAAACCTTCTCTAAGTAAACAAATAACTCAGTGGTAATGGCTCGGTGCTCAATGTTGTGTAAGGAATCAAAGGTAAAGCAAAAACTAATATACATTTCAAGCACACAGATCCATGCATCTTTTATCATTTTCCAAGAGTTATTCTTAATTCAATCATTATCTTATCATCGACCCACAAAATGCAAGAAAAGAGGTACGTGGCGTTGTTACACCTGAGTCAAGATGGAATATTTCAACAATCCTTAGGACCAGTAGCCCGCAGACTTAAGGTTTCCAGCCTATATACCTTTATTATGAAAGAACAAAAACAAGAAACAAGACACTTCAAACAACACGAAATAAATAAACTACAGATTTATTTAGAGAGAATGCGTTTCAAGAGTTAAGGAAACCCCATATTCTGCCATTCTCAGGTTTTTCCACAATGTTTTTTTTCGAATCGAAACTGATAAAGACACAAAAACACATAACAACTCTAAATTACATAAAATTAAACCTACCCATAAAATAACAAAATGTCCAACAATCAGGAAACAAAAACAAGTTAGTTAGAATGGGTCTAAAAAGTTTAGAAGTTAGCCTACTTATTCAGCCATTATGGATTAAAGAGATCCAGAATGCGTTTCAAGAGGACTTAAACTTTTTAAGACACCACTCTAAAAGGCAAGATTAAAAAATATTACCTGAAATGAAAGAAATAACCTGAAAAAGCTCAAAAGAAATAAAATGAAAAATCTCAAATAAACACAATAAAAAGAAAGCAAACAAAAGTGACGCAAACCAGTAGATAAAGATTACAGACTTAGCGTTAAATCCAGTTTACGCCTTTTATTGCCTTCCGTAAACCAATCTATCCGAGCTATTATTGGATCAGGCGAATAGACGAATGCTTGTAATTTGTCAATTAACTCCCCTGCAGTTGAAGCTGTAACCAGAATTTGCCTCGCCGACTGTGAGATGAAGTTTTTTCTACTGCTTGATCAAGAAAGGACAACAAACCATCAAAAAAATTATTGACATTTAACAAACCAATGGGTTTTTTATGGATGTTTAGCTGTGCCTAAGAGGTGATTTGAAATATCTCCTCTAATGTACCATAACCACCCGGCAAAGCTATAAATGCATCGGACTTAACAACCATATGTGCAATACGCTCATGCATACTAGAGACCTGTAACTTTTCCCCGATTGTGTTGCCTACGATATCTCGTACAGCTAATGGTTTAGGGATAATGCCGAGAACTTTGCTCCCTCCTAAGGATGCAGCTGTAGACACACACCCCATTAACCCAAGACTACCCCCTCCATAAATCAAATGAATACCACTCGCAGCTAAAGTCCTACCAAGATCAAGAGCTGCTGTTGTAAACTCTCCATCTTTACCAAATTGCGATCCACAAAATACGCATATTTTTTGGAATCGCCGAATTGGTGTTTTCTCCATTTCTACAAGTGCTCTAACCTTGTGTAAGACAATGATGCACGTTAGGTAATATGCTTTTCAAGTGTAAAACAGGTTATAATAATGACATTTGAAAATATGGAGAATGGATATATACACACGTAAAACTCTCAAATTTGACACATGGGGACATAATTTCGGTGGGGGTTGCTCGATGCAGATTTATCGCCCCAAAATTTGAAAAAAAGAGATATGCTTTCGGCGAGGTTTGACAAAACCTACACACTTGTTTCCCACGTGAAGCATGGAAAATGGAGATACACTTTCGGCGGGGGTTGACAAAACCCCCACACTTGTCTCCCACGTGAAGCATAAAAAATAGAGATACACTTTCGGTGGAGGTTGACAAAACCTCCACACTTGTCTCCCACGTGTACTTATGCCATAGGGTAGTCATATGGTGTGTCAAAAAGAAAACTTGAAATTAAAACAAACAAAATCAACAAACAACAACAACACAAAAACAACATTGATAATCAGATCAAACGAAACAAGAAAAAAAAAATTCGACAACAACAACACACATTCATATACAAGTAGTTGTGATTGTGGCTCACATCTTCCTCTGGTTTTACGTCCAGTAACTGCTGAAAAGCCTTCTATGAGTCGGGGATTTGCTTCCCATCCAGTTTTCTTATAAACTGGCAAACAGGGTCATTTTTGGTCAGATTCCCTAGACTATAACACTACAATTCATCGCGAAATTGTGTCCATAGATTAAGCAATTCACGCTGAACAAGTCCACAAGAATGTGACTCGAGAGTTAACAAAACATTATCCAGCGACTCATTACTCAGACCATTTTTAATAAATGACAGTTTATCTTCTCTATTCCTGGACACAAAACCTAATGAACGACAAGTCTGGTTACAATTCCATCTAGCAAATTTATAACATACTTGTAAACTTTTCGCTCTTCGCCTCTTGGCGTAGTAGCTCTTTCCTAGACCAGGCATGTATTTTGCGAGATTAATGTCCGGCTCACCGGACAATCTCACCTTGGCTTCGATAAACCATCGGATATCCGCAGGCACATTTAGGAGCATCAACGCCTAAAGTCTAGTCATCCGTACTTTATAAATTTTGAACATAGCATTTTGAGGAAGTGAAGGAAAATATTTACGAAGGTTCAACAAAAAGATATCGGCATCCATTGAAGAGAAGAAAAGGAGAGATATTACCGATAATGCGATTGAGTCTGTTCTTCTCCAAGATGTGCACGTTTCAAACCTTCGAGCAATGACTTCAGCTCCCGTTTGGATGCTTCCTCAAGCTGTTGCACAAATAAATTTGAAGTACGGAATAATCAAATTAAACAAAAGGAAGGAAAAGAAAAGAGCAGAAACGAAACTAAAGACACATAAAAGAGATAACAACACAAAGCAAACAAAAGTCAAAAACAAGTAAAAGAAATATAAAAACAAATAAGACAGATGGCAAAGAGAGATAAAACCTGATCAATTTGATGGCCTACGAAAGGAATCTCCTCGAGACACAAAAATCGATCATTATTACTTTATTTTATTTTTCTTTTCTTTTCTTTTATTTATTTTCCAAAAACATTGGGTTGCCACCCAATAAGTGCTTGGTTTAACGTCCTCAGCCCGACGTTGGTTCCATCATGGGAGGGTCCAATCTCCACTGTGCTTCACTAATGGGCTTGGATCTTTCTTCTAACAAGATACGGTCCATGCATATGGCTGGGCCTTGAATGTCAGCAATCATCCACCCAATAGCTATTTTGTGATCTCTAAGTACTCGGACGCGTTTCTCTTCTTTTAGTGGTGCAAGGCCCATTTCTATTGTAATTGGCAAAGGATCGTTGTCACCCAAGAACACATGCTTCAAATAATCTGGAAGTGGCTTAAGCTCCAAGGTATTGGCTTTCATCACAGAAGAAAGAAGTTTCTCATTAGATAAAGGCAATTCAATGTACGAAACATCATACCTGTTTGTAGTTATAGCTATAGTCTCATATAAGCATGCCATAGCTTCCTCCATTTCTTTGGACACTTTTATCAACCTTCTTGATTCCTTGGAGTTTTCTGTCCCTATGTGCTCACTAAAAGCCACTTCCAATCCATCCTTGCGAGTTAACTCAAAATGTTGTGGCAAAGAATCAATAACATCAAGTGCAAAAACAGAATGCAAGTCACTAGGGTACCTCATTGCCTCAAAAATATTGAAACGGATCACCTCGCCATCAAATTCCATGGTGAGAGTGCCATCATGAACATCAATCTTAGTTCGAGCAGTTTTCAAGAATGGTCTCCCAAAAAGAATCGGTGTTGGATTGGGAGATGTCTCATCCTCCATTTCAAGAACATAAAAGTCTGCTGGAAATACCAATTGATTCACCTGCACAAGCACATCTTCCACAACTCCCTTGGGATATGCATTAGAACGATCAGCAAGTTGAATTACAATACCAGTTTCCGCAAGAGGTCCAAGATTCAAAGAAGCATAAATAGAATATGGCATGACATTAATAGATGCTCCTAAATCTAACATAGCTCTTTCAAACTTGGTATTACCAATGGTGCATGGAATGGTGAACGTACCTGGATCTTTGCATTTCGGAGGAATTTTTCTTTGCAATACAGCTGAAACATTTCCCCCACACTTACCTTCTCATTTCCTTTCAACTTCCTCTTGTTGGTGCATAACTCTTTGAGAAATTTTGCATAACGAGGCACTTGCTTGATAGCATCCAGAAGTGGTATGTTTACCTCGATCTTGCGAAAAGTTTCCAGGATTTCTTGTTCTTGTTCCTCCTTCCTTTGATTTTGCAAATCTGCTAGGAAAAGGTGGAGGAGTAACATATGAAGGAATATGGGTTTTAGGATTTACCTTAGAAGATGATGTTTTATTCATGGTGGGAGTGGTATCATCCCCTTCCTCAGCTTGTGATTTCTTTGGTGGAATCTCTAATTGCTTTCCACTTCTCAAAGTTACAGCACTAGAATCTCTCTTGGAGGACCACGTGAGAAGGTAAATTCCTGAGCTTTGACTCTCAAATTTGCTCATGTTAGTGGCCAATTGTCCCATTTTATTTCCAGGTTTGGATACGCCCTAGTTCCTGCTGAAATTGCATGTGTATTTTTATAATGGCAAGTGCTTTAACAATATCCTGGAGAGGAAACCGAATTTTGTGGAGCTGGTTGTGGTGTGGTTGTGGTTATGCTGAAATGGTTGCGCACCTTGGTTGATGCAACCTGGTGGTCGATTTGGTATGGCATTTGGGGCAATTGGTTGATGATTCCCATATCTAAAATTAGGGTGATCTCTCCATCCAGCATTGTAAGTATTGGAGAAAGGGTCATACCTTTGCCTTGGTTGTCCTGGAAATCCACCATGGCATTGGCTTGTTCTGTATCTCCTTCTTGCAAAGTTGGACACATGTTGGTTGGATGGTCCATGGCAGAACATACTCCACATGCATAAGATTGCTGCATATGTCCTACAACCATTTTTTTTTACAAGAGAGGTAAGTTCACAAAATTGTTGTTCAATGTTTGAAGTACTTACCTCATTTACTCTTTTTGGTAGTTGTGGCTCAATTTGACTGCTGAATGGTGGAGTTCACGGCTAGTCACTATCAAACGTCTTGTACGTTTCGGTGTTTTATTAACAGTGCTCCACCACTAGCCCCAGCATCAATGTACTCTTTCAAATTGGTAAGAGACCCTCAAGAAATATTGAATTCTGAGTCCATCACTATGTGGTTTGGACAGCTAGCACATAACCTTTTAAATCTCTCCCAATATTCATGAAGTGAGTCTCCATTGTGTTGTTGAATGCCACTAATATCTTTTCTAATATTTGTAACTTTCGAGGCTGGAAAGTATTTCTCCAAAAAGAGTTTACTCATCTCATTCCATGTGGTAATGGTACCTGGTGGTAGATAGTATAGCCAATCTTTTACCGAATCTGCTAATGAGAATGGGAAAGCTCTCAATTTAATTTGCTCTTCAGAAACGCCGGTTGGCTTCATACTTGAGCAGACCACATGAAATTCTTTGAGGTGTTTGTTCGGATCCTCCCCTGCAAAACCATGAAATGTAGGCAAGAGATGAATTAGTCCAGATTTAAGTTCAAAATCTACCTCAAGATTGTATTTATGCCAGCGGTGTTGATCGATTAATTTGGTGCGCTAACCCTTAGAGGTCTGATCGTTTTCCATCGCATACTTCTGATTCAGATTTTATTAAACTGCAAGAAGATGGTAGGGAAGTATGTCGTGCAAGGTCAATTCTGGAGGTGGAGTTAAAATTGACCGATTTAGCCTTAAATTCGAGGATTGGAGAAACTCCTTAAGTCTCTTAAGTCATTGATCCGCTTCTCCCTCGGACATAAAAGCCTAAACACAAAACAACAGAGGAAAATAAAGATTAAGAATTATCAGTAGACAGGAATACATAATCGATTAGAAAATCATCCCCGGAAACGGCGCCAAAAACTGATGCATTCGAAACTAGCAGTATACTAGCGCACAAAGTAATAAAGTGTAAGTAGATATCGTTCCAACGAGGATTGATGCTAAATTGGAATTTGTATCAAAAGCAACAACAGAATAAATGGGGGGGTTTTGTTGATGGATTAACTAAATGAAATATTAATCTAAATGCACAATAACACAACACAAAGTAAAATGGAGTGAAAAATCAATGAGAGTAACCTGATTAAGGGATCATTCTCTGCCACAAGATATGGATTTGTGAATTAATCATAGAATTATCATCCAATTACAGCATTGAAGTTATCAACCGTAGATAACAACAAGCTCTGTTACCCCAATCTTTCCTTACTTTGTTGTTAAATAAACAAGCTCTTTATTTAATCTCTATCCATTAAACAACCTAGAACAAGCTCTCTGAGTTTAATTCAATGGAAGTATTACGATGAGAAAGATAGGTTGATCTAAGCAATAATCACACAAGTTCAGATTATTTAACCTAGGTTGTATTTTCCCATTGCAATCTCTGATCACAATTTTGCTACTAATGATTGGAAATTCATGACAATTATGGATCAAGATTTCTAATCTAGCAATAGACAACAACAGATTATATTCAGTTGGCCATTCCAAATACAATCAGTAAGCAATCATAAGCATTATATATGGGAAAATACAAGCAACTTCAATTAGAGAATTGGATAACAATTTCTTACACAATCAACTTACAAAAACCATATCAGGGGCTTTGAAATCACCCTCAACCAATTCAGATTTAGTTACACATATTCAGATAGAATACAAATGCAATACAATATGGAGACATTCCAGAAAATGAAAGGGAAAGGGAAAAACTTAGCAAATTTGATGAAATCTCTTAGGATTTGTAGTTCTTCCTCTTTCCAAGCCTTCAATCTCCTTCAAGAACTCCAAGAGATGAGAGAAATCCAAAGATGCAGCCTCCTCCACGTTCTCCCCTCTTCAAGTTATGAAAATAAAACCCTAAAATGTGTTTAAATACTCTGCTACAGTAACCTGCTACAGTGTCCCGTATTATACATGCTACAGTGATTTGTGGAATTACATTTCTACACTTCTCACACTGTTTTGATTATAACTTTCGGTACACTGAATGGATTTATGAACCGTAAATTTCTATAGAAAATAGACTTCGAGAGCTTTCCAACGGTATATAACATATTATCCGGTTCATTGTATATCAATACAATTAAATCCGAGAAGATGGTTGACTAGCAGAGGTGAAAATGAAGGGTTTTACTTCATTTTGGTGCAAGTTCCTCCAAAACTCCTACAAACATCAAAACCACACAAAAACATAAAAATACCAAGGATTATAGCAAAGAAACATAGATGAATTGATATGAAAATGATACATAAATAGGCACCTATCAATTGGTCTGAGTCAAAGATCTTGGTGGTAGTTTTCTGTTTCTTCAGTTTTTTTTTAACCCTAAATTTTGCCGAAGCCGCCTTCTCAGGTTTTCGACTTAGCGGGTTCATTCTTTTTTTTTCTCTTTTTTTTTTTTGCTGTAAATTTTGCCTAAGCTGCCCTTTTCGGGTTTTTGACTTGGCGAGCTTGCCCTAATTTTTGTCTGAGTTGCCCTTTTTGGGTTTTTCAACTCAACAAGCTTTTTCTTTTTCTTTCACACCCTAATTTTTGCCGAAGTTGCCCTTTTAGGTTTTTAGCTTAGTGGGCTAGCCTTAATTTTTGCCTAAGCCACCTTTTCAAGTTTTTGACTTAGCAGGCTTTTTCTCTAATTTTTTTATTTCTTTTTCTCATATTTGGTTATAAGAGAGGCTATCTATTCTAGCACCACCTGAAGGGGATATTTTTTGTTATAGCCCTCGACTTTATACAAGGAGGAGACTTGAGAGACATTTTTCTTGGATTGACTAGCTTTGAGTCATTTCTAATACTCAAATTCGTTGGCATTATCCATGGTGGAGGCTGGAGCATGGGATATTCGAGACCTATATCGCATGCATGCCCTTAGCGGGTCTCACCCATAATTCATTCTATGATCTTGCTAGACTGCATCGACAATATGGACTTAAGCAAAGGATTGTGGATTCACCGACTGCTTTTGATCCTGGGAGATTATTTGCTTGTTATCTAAAGCGCGTGAAGGATTCTTGGCCACATCGGACCATCGAGAGGAATCTATTCCATGATCCTAATTTTGAGACAGACGATTGGTGCAAGGATTGGGTGACCCTTCAGGCTTCAATTCTTGATCTGCCATTCGAGCTAGATAGTGCAGTGAGCGATATGGTGAGCTCGTTCATAGTCTATCAAAGAGGCAGAGACGACATTGTTAGTTTCATCGTTAGCTTAGATGTTAAATGCTTTCCTTTTGTTATTATGCAAAAATAACAAGACATTTCAAAGGCATATTTGTTTTCAAAAAATTTCATTTCATAAATAAAAGTACAATCGTTTGTTTTTCTAACAACATGTGCACAATGGACAACTATTGTTATTAATCAGCCATTTTTAGTTTTCTAATTAATTATTTTTCCTCCCACACTTTTCTTTTTTTTCCATACATAATACTTCTTTAGCCTATCCATATTGATCAGCTCAGTGAATTCATTTCTTTCCATGTCTGATAGGATGACGGCTCCCTTAAACATGATCTTCATCATAATGAATAGGCCCTTCCACTTGGGTTTGAACTTCCCTCTCAGATCATACATTACTGTGCTAGCCTGTTTAAGGACCAATTCCCCTTTCTTGAACTTCTGTGCATTTATTCTCTTGTTAAAGGATCGGGCGACCCGTTTCTGATATAGTTATGATATCTAGCCTTCATTCTTTTCTCATCAATCAAGGCCAATTGTTCACATATATTGTCAATCCACTCCCCTTTAGGCATTTTTGCTTCCATCAGAACTCTCGCTGATTTCATTTCTATCTCAATTAGTAAGACTGCTTCTGAACCATACACCAATGAAAAAGGTGTCATGTCTATCGAACTTCTGGGTGTTGTTCTATAACCCTATAACACAAACAGCAGCTTCTCTATCCAATCTTTGTATGTTTATACTGTGTTGGCCAACTTCTTTTTGATGTTTTTTGGTCGCTTCTACTGTTGCATTCGCTTGTGGCCTATATGGAGATGACTTATGGTGTTCAATCCCATATTTTTTAAATAAGGCTTTAGTCTCAGCCTAAAAATGAACCACATTGTCAGTCATGATATGATGTGGCACTCCAAAATTACATATGATGTTTTTCTCAATGAATTTCGCCATCTGCTTTGCCCCCAGTTTACTATAGGCCTCAGCTTCTATGCACTTGGTAAAGTAATCGATTGCCACTACCATATATCGAAGTCCATTAAAGGCTGACGGCTTTATCTTGCTTATAATGTCAATGTTCCATGCGGTAAAGGGCTATAGTGTTGTCATCCCTTATAGCTTTAAGGGTGGTTGGTGAATCAAATTTCCTTTCATTTAACACTGGTGACACCTCCTCACAAACTAGATACAATTTGTCTCCATAGTTAGCCAAGAAAAGCCTTACCTCATTATCTTCTTCGCAAGCATTAGTCCATTCATGTGTAGCCCATATACACCACTATGGATTTCTTCCATAAGCCTTCCTGCTTCTTTCTCATCGACACCTCTCAATTGCATTAAACTCCTAAACATGCTTTTAAGCATTAGATTAAATCGTAAACATGCTTATTCTAAGCAAAATAAACCCTAATCATGCTTAATTCTAAGCAAGAAAAGTAAACGAGAAAATAGGAGGGAGAAGACATGACTGCTCTCAAGCCTTTCCAGGTTTAGAGCAATAGAACGCCTAAAAATCTTTAAACTAGAAAAAACTTCTCGAATTCTCGAGTGTGTCTTTAAGAGAAAGAAGATATGATTATTCTCAATAATCGATATGTCTTGGAAAGTGAGCCAATAAGGGGTTTATATAGTTAAGGGCTGGAATTGAAAAAGGAAGCAAAATCCAAAAAAAGGAAGGTTTTAAACGAAATTTTTCAAAATTATGGGGCCAACAGCTATGCTACTGTTGGCAAATCGTCAAGCGCCTGTCTGATAGTCGGACGGCTGTTGTTCTCTTTCGGTCCCTCCTATTTTGGCACTTTGCAGTACAACCCTTTCTGACCTTCATCCATTAAATTTGGCATAACTTTTTAAGTTATACTCCAATTCATGATCTATAAATTTCTATGAAAACTAGACATCTATAGCTTCGCAATAGTGTGACACTCATTAGCAGACTCCTTATGGATTAATTGTTGTGATTTTTTGAAATCACATGTCAGTTTTTGAGATATTTTGTCAATTCCTTCTCACCTTTCTTTTCTTGGCTTCCAAGGGCATTTTGATCATTTTTATTACTCAACATTCATCTTTATTTCATCATTAAGCCTCAAAAATCAAGTGTCTACACTAATGCAGAGTGAATTCAAGATGAGTATGGTAGGAGAGTTGAATTTCTTTCTTGGTTTATAAATGAAGCAACTTGAAAGTGGAATTTTTATTTCACAATCAATGTATGCTAGAAGCTTTATGAAGAAATTTAAACTTGACAAGGCTAAGACTCTTAGAACCCCCATGGGTACAAACATCAAATTGAGAAAAAAATTGCAGGAAATGATGTTGATTCAAGCCTTTTATACGATCATGATTGGGAGTCTTCTATACTTGACTGCAAGCACACCTGACATCAGTGTCAGTGTTGGCTTATGTGCTCGTTTTCAGTCATGTCCAAAGGAACTACATCTATCAGTAGTGAAAAGAATTATCACGTATGTTCATGGTACATCTGAGTTTGGAATATGGTTTACTGAGGACAAAAATGCATGTCTCACAGGTTATAGTGATACGGATTGGGCAGGAAACATTGATGATAGGAAAAGCACTTCGAGAGGTTGCTTTTACTTAGGTAACAACTTGGTCTCTTGGCATAGCAGAAAGCAAAACAGCATTTCATTGTCAACAATAGAGGCAGAATACGTTGCTACTGGGAGTTGTTGTACCAAATTACTTAGGATGAAACAAATGCTAGATGACTATGGTATTAATCAGGACTCTAACTTTGTTTTGTGATAATACTAGCGTGATTAATATCTCAAAGAATCCAGCCCAACACTCTAGAACTAAGCACATTGATATTAGGCATCATTTTATTAGAGAGCTTGTTGAGTCAAAAACAATCCACATTGAACATATCAATACTGAGAATCAACTACCTCACTCATTTACTAAAGCACTTGATGCATTAAGATTTGAAAAACTAAGAAAGGCCATTGGCATTTGTCAGTTATTTGAACAGAATTGTGTTAGTTATGTTATTTGTGCCTACAACATCATTAATCAATTTTTTGATTTAAGCATGTTTAAGCTGATTTGCTTGATTAATTTACTGGTGTTGTAATATCAAAAATAGGGTTACAAACTACGATGTGTGAAAGCTATCTATAGAGAGTAACTTCAATGTATCTGGGAAATATGTTGAGGTCACCCACTCTAATGGAAGAGGGCTACGTCATTTCTTGTGAGAAAGCTACTGTTTCTGTTTGAATAATTCATGTTGAGATTAATATTTGTGTGTATAAAAAGCATGCTCATGTTGACCACTCAACTAGATTAAATGCAAAAATGATGAAAAATAAATTGTCTAATGCTTTCATATAGCTTTGTCACATGCTTGATTTTAAAATAATTAATTGATGCTCAAATATTTCAGTTATGTGTAAGACAACTATTTTTAGTGATTATCATAAATTGCCTCATGTCTGACTTAGTTTAAATTTTCTTATGTACTAATGTGTCATAATGTGAGCCAAGTCAGCAAGTTCCTTTTAAAAGGGAGTTTGTCCGGTGGCAAGAAGATTTTTGTGATATAAGTTGTTTGTTTTTAAATTTGATTTAATTAATGTTGATTTTTCAAATTATTTTGATTTTGAAGGAAAAATTAAATTTAACATATTTATTGTGGTAAAAATCAGTGCTGTTAATGTTTTTCTCTTTCTTTGTTAAGATATTTTTTTTTTAAAACTCAATTTTATTTGAAATTGGCTTCTCAAATTTAAGATTGGACATAAATTAATTGCTGGTTTTATCACTTAGCATTATAGAAGTCTTGATAAACTTAATTACTTATATTTGCTTTCTATATCATTACCATTTCATTAACCTTAAGAGCAGCTAAGAAAAAAATCAATCTTCATCATCATGGCCAAACATAAAGTAGCAACCCAATCTTCATCAACTAAACCTGAAACCACTAGCTCTTCATCACTCTCTGACTCTTCGACTGAAGAGGAATCCAACTAGGAAGAACAATAGGCGTAGCAAAAATAACATGCAAACCCAAAAATCGAACCAAATCAGTCGCGTCCGATAGAATCAAAATAGTCATCAACGAGAGAACCAGATTCACCTCCTACTCCACCAGTTCCAATCGACCCAACCATGAGCGAGGATGAAGATTTTGTGCTTGGAGAAGTCCAAGATTGTGTAAACCCTCACAATCACAAGTTCTTAAAAAGAGAGAACAAGATAAGGCAAAGAAGATACACTTCCAGGAGAGAAATTCATGTGGAGAGCCTACAAAGGTAGATGACTTTGACGAATACCAACTCAGAGAGGTGATTGAATCTAGGCATTGGATGAGAACGGTAACATCTGACCCCTCCTATTAAATTTCTCATCCAAGAGTTTTATGCCAACATCTTGCCATGCATAAATGATCCTAGACGCTACTATTACCATAAGGTTAATTGTAGAGGAAAACTAATCTGTTTCTCACCAAATGTTATAAATTAGTTTTATGATATTCCAATTGGCATTCAACATACTGTTGGAGTGATTTGAACAATAGTGAGGTTACTTTTGAGTTGACTAGAAGTCATAATGTACATTGGGATCCACATGATGGCATTGATCAAAAGCATTTGATTTTGAAAATCCGTGTGTTGCATAAGATCACCCAGTATGATTGGTTTCCATCCACACACCAGAACAAAGTTAGAAAGGATAGAGCCAAATTCCTTTATTGTGTTGGAACAAATCGGTCAATTAATCTTGGCTTATGGATGTATAATTACATTGTACAAATTGCAACATATCAATCTCATAAGAAACTACTTGTTTTACCATGCATGATTCATGCTTTGTTGATGCAAAATGATATTGAATTGGAGGATGGTGAGATTACTGAAGAGCTACTTCTTGCTATTAAGAAAGATTTTATGAAAAGAATAAAAAATGCACCTCAGGGGGAGGAAATACCTCAGAGACAGCCTAGACAAAGCAGACCTCCTGGGCAAGATTAGATGGCTTCTATTAGTAAGTAGCTTGCTTTAATCATTACTTCTTTAGCTGACATTGTGCAGGACATTCAAGCTATAAAGGAGAAGCAGCAGACTCTTGAAGAGAAGCTAGAGGCAAGACCAAGTGATGAAAGCTTAACAAAGAAGAAAAAGAGGAAATATAAATAGAGGAGTAACAAGAAAGCCAAAACAGTTATAGATGAATCCCCACAAAGCAGGGCTTCTTCAAAATCCAAAGGTGCTACTTCACAATCACCTCAACCTAAACCAAAGCCACATCAATCTCCACCACATGTCACTCAAATAACAGCAAAAACCTTGGTTGATCAATGTCAAAAGATAGAGACAACAGCAGAGAAACATGCACTAGAAATTCAATAAGCGTTCGATGCTATTACAACTTCTACAGAAACTACTCCATAAGTCTCTACACCTGCTAATGATCAAGTTTCTCCAACTACTATGGTGAAAAGGTTCAAGACCACTGCTGGAAGATTAAAGAAGCGCCCAGGCCGAACACCAAAATTGGCTGTCCACAAATCAGCTTGACTTAACTGAATTTAATTCAGTTTTTGAACTCTTTTTCAACTTGTTTTTCATACTTTTTTACTCTTCTTTCTACCCTTGGCACTTGTAATGAAACCAAAGGGGAGTAAATTTGTGATGGATGGTATGTTTTCAATTATGTTTTTGATATACTTTTTGCAGGCTTTGCACAGTTGTTTAAGTATTTGCTGTGCTAGGTTGCTTTTAAGTTTGATGATTTGTTGGTTAGATCTGCTTACGCAGGTAGTTTTTTAACTTTGTTGCTTATATGTTTTAGGGGGAGTTTTGAGTATGATTTTCTATTTTAGGATTTATTTTGGATTTGATATTTCACTTGTATGAGTCAAATGTGTATTTTGATATGCAGGTTCATTGTTTGTTAACTTTTTATTTGCAGGAAGTAATTAAATCTCACAGATTCAGTTACATTATTTTAGTTATGTCTAATATAATTGATTGGTTGTTTTTCCAAATTCTGTATGTGCAAAATTTTCCTAAGTGTTATTATGTTTTAGTTGCCTTATACTTAACTATGCAGGTTTGATGAGAACTCAGAAACATGATTTAATATTTTCATCACAAGATGCCAAAGGGGGAGATTGTTGGTGTTTGAAACGTGGCATCATGCACATGCAGTGCACATGATTAATTTTGTTCTGTCATCTTATGATAAAAATATTATTTTAACTTTCCTAAATTTGTTTATCTCATATTTTTAAGAAATTGATTAATTTGCAAATTTCAAAATCTTTATCTTATAGGAAGTTTCTATCTTGATCATGCTTTAGATAAGGATATCATTTGAGCTTACTTTATTTGATTAAGGATAAACTTGATAATTATTTATCTAGTTTATCACTCAAATAAGTGAGATACACAAGTTATCCTTATGTTTGATTTATATGACTTCTTATTTATTATTAATCTTTATATCTAACCTTTTTCACTGAGAAAATTATAAGTTTTTATGATAAAAATCAGCACTTTATACAGCTATCTACTTAGCTTATATAAAGGATACACACATTCAGGACTTGAGTAGAACAAGAACCGAGAAGAAATATTTGAGTGTGTTTTTCATTGTAAAAGCTTTAAGCTTTGAGTGTGTTTAGATAGTATATGACTCATATGTGTTAAGTATGTATACAAGTCTGATTTGTGAGTATTATTAGAGTTATGTAAGCTTAAGCGAGTTGAGCGATTATATAAGTCTCTAATAGTCATCTTGATTATGTCTAACGAAAGTAGTATAGTTAAGTCTAAAATATCTATGAAGTGTAACATCAGAAGAGTATGTGAAGGATTATGTTTGTGATCAAGGTTGATCAAGTTTGCATAGATTAGGTTAGTGAGTAAGTGAGTATCTATCACAGTAAAGAGTCCTAGGTCGAGTATAAACACATACAACATTGTGGATTGCAACTCTTATTGCCCGTGGATGTAGGTTGATTTACAGCAGAACCACGTAAAATTTTATGTTCCATCTTTCTTAACTGTTTCAATTACGTTTGCGTTAGCTATCCATAACTACTAAAACTTATAATTTTTACGTAATTTATATTCAAAATTTTAAAATATTCATATTGATGAATATAAATTCAAAAAATTAAACTTAATTGAATGAAAAATATTGTGTTATTAATATAAACACATGTACTGATGGTTTCTTAATCAAACTTTTGAAGAAGATGATTGATTAATTGATTATTATTATTATTGTTATTATGCCATTTTTTAAAATATAAAGCTAGAATTGACAAAAATTTGGAGTAATTGCAAAAAATTCCAAACTTAAAGGGAATTGAAATGACCAAGTTTATATTAAAAAAAAAAAACCTAGATTTCATGATCACATTGACTAAGCTGCAATTTTTTTGTTGGTCTTGAATACCCAATAATTCTGTAACTTATTTTGGTCTCTTGATCATGTCTGTCTTTAGCATTTTTAGCTGTCGGATCTTCTCGATTCGTGCTTGAGTATTTATTTTGGCTTCTTTTTTGTTTAATTAAGAGCCATCTTTTTGGCTCTTCTATTAACCTTGCAATGAATTTCCCTCCTTTTCTTTTTCAATAACAATGGCGAACTCCTTCAATTTTTTTTGTTCTTTTCCTCTTTTTTATTTTCTTCATTTCCATTTTTATGATCTAGAGTTGTTTTTGGTTTATGTATTTTGTAAAGGAAGTTTTGTCCTTGGGTTTCTTCTCAAGTAAGAAAATTTGTTTTCTGGTTTGTAGTTAGAATTTGTTTGTTTGGTGAGAAAAGGAAGAGAAATATGTACAAAAGGATGCATCTCATGAATTGTGTAAGGGTAATTTGATAGTTGTGAACTCTGGTGATAGAAAAGTGATGATTTAACAGCACTAAAGTCTGGGAGGTTTGCGAGGTTTTAGAAAAGTTTTGGGGGGGGGGGGGGGTGTGGTATTAGCAATTCGTGTCATTCGTGTCGACCTATTTAATTATTCGTGTCAAGACATGAAACACGGATCTGACACGATTATTAAACATGTTACCTACGTTTTATAATCGTGTCATATTTAATTTATATAATTTACTTAATTGTTTAATCTAGTTATGTATAATATATTATATTCTATATATTTATATCAATTAAAATTATTTTTAGAATATAAACCATTATTAGTATAAAATATTGTTAAAATCATCATAATTTATTATTTTATAAATTAATTTACTTTATAATATAAAATTTTCAGTTTTATAATATATATATTGTAAGTAGGTAACAATTTATATCATTAAATCAGCTTACATGTTAATGATAGATAAAATATATTTAACTATTCGTATTATTAAACAGGTTGGCATGTTGAACACCACCAACACAAATCCGATCTATTTATTAATCGGTATTATGCTCTTGTCGTATTTATGTCGTGTTTGCGTGTTATAACTCAAATTGTCACCTTTACTGATTGGTGAAGTATTAAAGGGTTATTCATATTAATTCCATTTAATATTATTCATAATTGAAGAGACAGGAGGAAGAAGAATAGATGATTTTCGTGTCCATATAAATTTTGGGCTGACACACCACGCGCTGGTTTGATTGTTTTTTGAACAGACGGGAAGCTTTTCGCTTTTGAAGTTGGATACATGTACTGGTCAGCGGGTTTTTACACTTGCGTATGGGACTTCGCTTCTTTCCTATCTCATGTGCATCGTTTGCTCCAACTTTTTTCTTTATCTTTGCTTTTGCCTTCTCTTTTACGATGCTCGTTGAGAAATGCGGGCTTTCCACCGTCCGGCGGCGACTCATTTGTCACGATCAATAGTTCCACTAAAGTCGTTGACTTCAATTCAGTGGTTACAATTTTAAGTTAAGAACCGATTTTTCAATTCAATGATTAGAATTTTATGTGGAGAACTGATTATTTTTGTGTAATAATTTAAAAGAATTGTGAAAAATAAACAAATTATTTCAAATTAGATTAGATATTGAAAGTTTGAATACTATA
Source organism: Boswellia sacra (assembly GCA_013180625.2). NCBI lineage: Eukaryota > Viridiplantae > Streptophyta > Magnoliopsida > Sapindales > Burseraceae > Boswellia > Boswellia sacra. Next base: position 43,627 of record SNVD02012567.1, on the reverse strand, counting down.
ATCATATCATATTGATCGACCAATTTTTTTTTTAGTTGAACATTAGTGTTTAACAAACCAACAAGCGTAAGGAAAGGAAAAAAAAAATATCCCACTAACAAGTTTCAGGTATTGTAGAAAGTTGGATGCGGATTGTTGGTCTGTCAGAATTTGTCATTGCAATTTTTATATTTTTTAAAAGGTGATCAATTTTTAACCAACCACATTCTTTTTATTTAACTCAAAAAATCCTAAAATTTAGGATCATGTTTTGTATGCAGTATAGCACAGGATAACATTAAATTAGTTTTTTGTGTTTTGTGCAACTTTTGAGGCGTATGGGATAGCATTAGAGCTGCATGGTGCCATTTTAGCACAGGCTAACCCACCTACATCCTTGTGGTAAGGCCAGATAAGAAATTGGCCGACTATTAAAGTTTTGTTATTTTTTATAAATATCAAATATTATTAAAATAATAATTTTAAATTTTATTTATAAATTAAATATAAAAATGTTAAATAGATTTTAATTGATTTTAATTTTACAAATGCTATTGATAAAATTTTTAACTGATTAATTTAAAAAATTATTTATTAATTTAAAATTAATATTTATTTAAAATAATCTAAAGAAATTTTGAATATCATATTATATTCATATTTGTCCAAGTTATATCAAACACACCTAAACCTATCCTATTTCATTCTATCCTATCCAATCCAAAACACTTTTAATACTATTAAGGTGCACCAAACACATCCTATTGGATTTATAAAGAGGGTTGATAATTGACACCTCCATTACCATTAGGAACCAAATTCTTAGCCTTTCCTTGATTTCCTAAATTCTTAATTCTGTTAAGGATGATGATGTATCTAACTAGGAAAGAAATCCATATCCGTATTTTTCTCTATATTTTATTTTTAAAATTTAAATTATTTAATATATTTTAATTATTTTATAAAAATATCAAATTTAAAATCAAAAACAATTTTTTAAAATATAAGTATATAAAATATTATAAATATTATTATGTAAATAAAAAATAATAAAAAATAATTTACATAGAAAATTTTGAGAAGAGTTGAAACAAAAAATATTATAAATATTAATAATTAAATATTACATTGAAATAATATACTTATCTATTTTGGTCATTTTGCAATATCAAAAGCATCAGGAACAACAATTCCAAACACTTTTATCCCACTTTTGAAAAGATAAAAGTTCTAAAAAGTTACTTGCTAATTATTTCTACAGCACAACAAAAGCCAATTATTTCTCCAGTAATAGCAATCCGAAACTAGCCCTAAAACTTATCTTAATATTTCTTTCAAGACAATAAAATTTCTCTTCTCTGTAATACATATATCTATTAATATCTTACATTTCTCATACATTTTTTTTAATAAGAATCAATTAGGATTTTAAATTATGGTAGATGTGTTAAAATGGGGGTATAGGATAATATTATGGGCCATTTCTTTTTTTAACTTGACATTTTTTAATATTTGTTGGCACTTAACACTTATTAGCACTTGTTTTTGTACCACTTTATCATATATTTGTTTTTAAATTTTCAATAAGTGTTAAGCTAACAAATTAATTTAAATATGACATATTGACCATTAATATTAATATGTAATATTTAATATAGATTATACCTTAAAAATTAAATTCCTAACAAAATTAAATTAAGATATCAATAACAATAATAATATATTAATGATAAAATTATCTATTATAAAAATGCATATCTTCTTTAATAAGGTAAATATATTATGATGAATTAAATAAATAAGTTTATTTTTCATGAAGTTTAAATTTTAAAAATTGAAAATAATAAAATATGTCGTGCGTCCGATGATGTTGACTATTTTTAATATAAAATAGTAAAATATGCAACTTTTTTAAAAAAATTAAAAAAATTAAAAATAAATGAATTATTTTTATATTTAAAATTATTTTAATGCTTATTAATTTAATATTTTAAAATTAAAAAAGGGGCCGTAGGACTACCACCCTTATCGTCACCGATTACTGATGGTCTGGCATGTCCGGCAGCTGACTCCAGCAACTAATTTTGTAAATTAAAAAAATTTAATTAAATCCAAAATATAAATTGAAAATTATTTTAATAAAGTTTATATAACTTTTAGATTTATATTAATTTGTATAACAAGGTTATTTTGGTAATAATGTATGATTAAGACATTAGGATTAAAAAAATGATAACTTTAAACAAAAATAACTAACTTATATCTTAAGTCTAAATAAAATTAAGTGAAACGTACAAAAAACACAAATAGCCTCTTAGTTTGCTTAAATATATTATTTTATTTGTCTCCTTTAGTGAATGCCTCTATGGATATCTTAGTAATATTATTTTTACAAGAATTAAGGGTGCAAGTAGCCCGCCCTTTTTCTTTCCAATTAAACAAATTAAGAAAATAAATTTTATTGAATTACAATTTCATCCATATTAAATCATAAATGGGATTTAATGAGATCCTTGAATTATTCTTTTTTATACTGTATCATAGAGACATGTAATTCGAACATCTGGAGCCCAAAGTCATTGTTTGTGTTGGGCTAAATATCTGACTCTGTAATGTTTCGTGAATTGTTGGGTCTGAAATGAAAAATTTGAAGGAAGCATGGCCCAATTAGCCTAGCATTATTGGGTTGTGTTAGTCTTAAGGTTGGGACAGTTGAAGCTTCGCTCAAAGGGACATAGGCAACCCTCAAAAAAGGTTGGCTTATTTAATTTATTTTCATAATTAATTTACATTCATTATCAATGTTTTAATTTAATAGTAATAATAATAATAACAACAACAATAATATTATTAAAATTGGATTACAACTTAATTTATATAACATAAAAAATAATATCTTTAAGCGTGTAAAAATAAAAAATAAATAAGATGATAATCGGCTATTAGTATATAAAAGAAAGTAACCGCCACGTCCTATTATAATTCCCGCCAAAATTAACCGCCGCGCTCAGATCAGAAACACATACAGTCAAGATAAGCTTTCTCACTCTCAAATAGTCTCTCAATCAATTTCAATTTCAGTTTCAATGGCGACGAAGCTTCAGCGTCAAACCCTTCTACTCACTCTCTTGATTCTCCTCATCTCCTTCCCACCAGCGACCACCGCCATCCCCACCGAAGACCTCGACGCCCTCCTCACTCTCCTCCGATCCAACGGCCACGCTCTCTTTGCCAACGCCATCTCCACTTCCGACCTTCTCTTCGACCTCCTCTCCCTTCCCTCCCTAACTCTTCTAGCTCCCACTGACCCTTCCCTTTTTGCCCTCGACATGACCCAAACGCCCTCTTTTTACCTCTCCACTCTCCGCCTCCACGCCCTCCCTCTCCGCCTCTCCTGGTCCCGCTTCCTCCAGCTCCCCAACGCCTCCTCCCTCCCCACCCTCCTCCCCTCCCGCCACCTCCTCCTCATCACCGGACGTCACTTACCAGCCGACGTTCTCCTTGTTGCTGACGGCGATCCCTCCGCCGCCGCCGTTCCAATCATCATGCCTGGCTTGTACTATGGACCTCAAGTCGCTGTTCATGGCTTGGCTGCGATTCTCGCTTCTCGTTTCAAGACTCCCGCTCATGCCAACCGTACCGTTTTCTTCACACCGCTCCCGAGAGTTGCTTCCACTCCACCGCTTTTCACGCCGAGAATTCCGGAGATTCTGCCTCATATTCGTACTAATCACACCAAACGTAACCGTACAGGTACATTCACGGATTTCTCAGCTCCTCCAGTTAATCACACCCTCGTCTCTCGACCGCCAAATCTTAAGCCAAATTCTTCTGCGAACGTTACAAACACCACGGATTTCTCATCCCCGGTTAACTTCACAGTGGTTGTCTCTCCTCCGGTGGCAGGGCCTCACGGTAACTCTCCGGCGGAAGTGCCGAAAGTTTCGAAGTGGATGTCTACTGAGTTCATAATGTCGCCAGAGAACACAATCGCCGCCGATGAGGAGCTTGGAGTTGAGATCCCTGAAGATTGGTGACTGTTCTTATCAATGAAGAAATCTCAGCCGTTGGATCACGAAATTTGGAGAAGGAAGAAATAAGGCAGTGATTGTATGCTTCGCACATATGATATGGGGTTGAAAACGGACACGTGGCGAATAAGTTGGGGCTCTTTTAATTTTTTTTTTTTTGTCGAATGAATTTTTTAGATAATCTTGATGAAGATTCGTGCACATGAATGTTTTGACTTTTTTTGACTTGAATATAATCAAATTTGAGAAACTTCCTGTATATAATTTCGCTGTTATTTGTTACTTTTTAAGCAACAATTTGACATTTAACCTGAAATTTCAAACAAATTGACATTTTAAATGAATATGATTTAATGATATTACTTATGAAATTTGTCTTTTTTTTTTTTAATAAAAAAGATGGGACTGGAAGTAGACATAAAATTATACTGAATTTTGAGTAATAAAACAAAAATCAAAGTTAATTTTGTTCCTCACACACAACAATGGCCTATTGCCAAATTTACAAGGACTTTGCTACTATTTACACTGATGAAAATAACCTAGTGGATTTTCATTGTTCCCGTTAAAATAGATAAACGATTTGACGCAGACCCTACCCACCGAAACAGCCAACCAAATTTGCTCATATGAGAAAATGTTAAAACTCTTCGATTTGTCAAAACGCCATGTTCCTGACTTGATCTTTAGTCTGCTATGGTTCTATACCAATACAGAAGACTTCGCTCTGGTAATCCCAACATGCATCTGACGATAATCAGCAACAAACCCTGTGCTTCTATTTTTCGGTTGCTCTTAACTCATGAAAAAATTGCAACATCTTTCCCCCATCCCTGAAGAAGAATAAGGGAAATTTTCAATTATAAGGGAAATTTTCAATTATATCTTACACATAGCCCAGACACTTGGATAAACAGAAAAACAATGTCAAAAATAGGAAACAAAACGGAAGCTTAGCCCTAGAATAATGGAACTTATGATTCTTAATTAAACTCTAGCCTTATAGGAGAAGAAGAAACTTCAGGATCATAAATTAGTGATGACTGTCCCCATTGATATTCACTCGCTCTCTCCCTTCCCAGTAACATATTAACCTTTTCAACATACCAGTTACATGACATATGCCATATTCAATGACTCTCTAGTCTCTCCATCCGTACAGGCCTACCTCTCCCTCACACTCATCACACTAGAGCATACACAATCGTGCACACAGTCATGAAATTTACCATATTCTCTCATTCTACCACATATAATTATCCATATGACTATCATTTGACAATAATCAAATGCAAATGTAAGAAAATAGTTTTCATGAAGGAAGAAGGGAAGAAAGCGCCACATTAGCTGGCAGCCATCAACAGTAGTTATGTCAACTACCTTTTGTGACTCTACCCCAAAAGTCTCCTTAAATCACTCTTCCAAAAGCCTTACCAGAACTCACCAGAAGGAAAGCTTCTTATCTGTTTACCAAGACATTTTTCAACAAATCAACAAAGGAAGAACTACTCAGGGATAGTGGTTAGAGATTAAAGTTTTGGCTAGTTAGATTTGGTATAAGTATCACCACAATTAAGCCTGAAATCTATTATCAAATAGTTAACCAGCTGAAGATTATAGGATAGTATCAAAACCATCTAATAATAAAATCTAAAAGCCTCAACAGTTAATCTTATATGATAAAATCTATATAAAAGCCTGATTATAGGTTTGTAGTTTTCACTAGGATGAGAAATCAAACCCCAGTCCTTGTGGAAGCAAAACTCATACCAGGGAAAGTTATAGTAAGCAAATGTTTGAGACATCACAGGGTACATGTTCTGAAGTTAATACACCATTTATCATATCTCGTAAATTAACTAACCAAGGAGGTTCTATTTAGTTCAACAGCTGCATGTAAAGGGGATCAGGAACATCCTTATGTGTCTCCCTCATTAAATAGTTGATACCGATAATCAAAACTTAATATATTTGCAACTGTTGTTATACCCATAATAATCAATATTTTACAGAGTACTCTCAGACTCAAGACATTTCAGATCTAACCTCTGGATGCATTCTATACTGTTTCTTCAGCATCTTTACTGAAGTCTTTGAACAAACTCGTGCCATATCTTTAATTTAAAAGATGGTTGAGAGCGCATAATAAATGTGTGAGCTACAAACCAATTAATCATGGCCATCACTTAAAAAAAAAAAAAAAGGTGTTTTACCCCATCTTCTCAGCGATAGGATAAAGAACGGTGGCTGGCACTTGAACTGGATCACCTATCTAAGAGGCCGTTTGATTCAACCACTTAAGTTTGAATCTTTTCAGAGTTAAGTAATTCAAATAATTATTTTTGTTTGTTTTGATTTCTAATCACTTAATTTCAGATAATAAGAATTGAATTGAAAAAATGAAAGTATTTCACTTTGTTTTTCTTTGAAACATCTGAATATCTATAATGCAATAATCACCTTCTTTATAAAAACAATATAAACTATCATTTAGCTTTTAATTGATTTAATTTTTTCAACAAATGACATTGAATATAATATTTGAATAATAAAAATTGGATATGATTTTATATTGTTGCCAGCAACCACAGCTGTCACCGGACAGTCATCGTCACCGCCACCGGCCACCATCAAAGTTGCGCGTTTGACGATGCCTCTGACACCACTGTGACCAGCTCTGCCTGATCTACAAGTTTATTAGAGTAGTTTTAGAGGATAGGATGATGTTTTTCCAATAAAGGTCGAGAAAACTTTGACAACCCATGTATTTAAGGGCCTTTAACAGCCAAACGACATCATATCTTTCAAAACTACTCTGATAGCCTTGTAGGTTGAGCGTAGCTAGTTATGGTAGTGTAGAAGGTGTCACCGGACGTGCGACTTAATGACAGTGGGCAGCGGTTGGCGGCTACGGCAACGTTGACCTTGGCGAGTTCTCCATTTCTCAAACTTTTTCAATTTTTTATTTTTTTAAACTAAAATTAGTAATGAAAAAATATAAATTATTTATTTGCATAAATACATGGATTTGATTTTATTATAATGTGATAGATTTCTTTTTCTGTAATAGGTAAGTTAAACATTATATTTAATGTATAATAGATTTTTCATATTTTAATAAATATATATTATAGGTAAGTCGATAATTTATTATAATTGAGATTTTGATTTAATTTTGTTAATTATTTAATGTTTAAGGTTGACACAATAATAGTATCCATTTCTTTTATTTTCCATAATAAGGATAAACATATCACAATTAAGTTAAGCTATCTACTTTGCACTTATTTTCAGTTATATGAAAAGTTAAAAATAAACATATTATTAAGTGATATAAATTAAGTTCTATTAAGTGTTAAGTTCTATTAAGTCTTAAGTGGTACAAACAAAAGCCCCCTTGTCACACAACGAAAAATATGGGAAAACATAATCAACCATCACCATGAGCTGTGTCTTTAACATCTGTGGTATATGAAGTGTTATTTGGTAATTCATACAGCTCACTCATAATCTTTAATTCTAAGGTACTGACTTGCAATACAAAGCATTGACCCCTTTTTTTTCTAGTCAAGATCTATGAAAACCCTAATCCAAGAGAAATATCTCTTGAATTTAAGTGAGAGTTGTATCTATAAATAACACAAAATAAACTCAAGTTGAGGCCGATAGCTTAAAAAAGAGCTCCAAAAATGAAGGCCTTTATGTTTTATTAAAAATATGTCAAATCTTTACTCAGCTTCCTTCAATAGAAAAACCAATCATTTCACTGAAGTGGAAAGAAGTTTGCAGTGATTTACACTTGAGAACATCAATTGTCACACACCAATTAGGTGAAATTACAGGCACTTACAGGTTGGGCTGCTTCATCTACTACAATAACATTATGATTCAGTTTGCTTAGAAGGTAAGTGGAGGAGACCTGTAAATATTACACAAGTTATAAATGGACATTATGACATGTTGAATTTAACTTTCAACATATTAACATACAATTACAGCCTCATTCAAAATTGCAGAACGGATGCTGTCTCTATCCTTTCTTGTGGCTCCATGTTTCTGCTTATGAGCAGCTGAGTCATCGCGTTTTTGTTCCACCTGAAAAGAGGAAAATGTCAATCATCTATTAAACATGTGATCAAATAAGTTTGATAGAAAGTATATCCACCGAAATTCAATATAGGAAGAGCCTGTCAAGTTTTAATTAACAAGTATCACATACTTTTATTCTGGCAGCAGAAACTGTTGGTCACCATTTTGGATTTTGACTTCCAAGCTTAGAATTGTTTCAGTTTCGATGTTTTAAGCCTTATTTAGAACTCCAGTTCGGTGATTAATTAAAGTCCTCGCAATCTATTCATCCTTTATTTTCAGAATCTTCCTCTTTTAATAAATTCAACCTTTTTATGTTTATACTTTTGCAAGCCCAGATTGTTGAGGCATTTAATGTTGATGTATAAACTAAGATGGAACTAATTTGACTAGAAGCCAGTTAAGGTTGGAATTGCTTGTCTTGTGAATATTATTGCCTTCAGTATGGATTTGAAGCTAGCTGTCTCCAAAAAATAAAATAAAATAAAATTAAAAAGAAAGGGATTGATTCTAATTTTGAACATTGGTTAGTTCAAGGTAGTGGTGATCTATTAACGAGCGTTGGCCATTGGCATGTTTTAAAAAAAAAATGACTAAAGGGTACATTAGCAAGCTTAACAACCAGGCGACTACAATTTTGGTTATTTGCAAAAGGGGTGACACTCAGAAAATATTTTTTACAGGTGACAAACATGATAGTTAATACGATAGTAAAACACCAGTGACTTAAAACTAGCAAAATGACATGTGGCCAAAGTGCAGTATTTATTTGACAACTGTCAGCACATGCCAGTTGATGTATGAAGACTAAGATGGTGTTTGTTTTAATCAATTAACACTTTATAAATTTAAACACTTTTTAGGACTTAATTTACACCACTTAATAGGGTATTTGTTTACCCTTTTAGATACCACTTAAAAAAGTGGTAAGGGAATATTTTATCTTTAGTGTGACTTTTTTACCCTTGTTAAAATATAAAAATGTTTATATTATATTTATATAATCCTTTAAAAACTAAATAGTTAATAAAATGAAACAAAAATTCTTTTTCATTTAAATAATTAAAATTATATTTCTTACAAACCTTTAAAAATAAATATTAACAAAATTAAATTAAAATTGTTTTTCATTTAAATTGTTAATGTTATATTTGTTACAATATTTTAAAAATTAAAAATTTAATAAAATTAAATTAAAATTCTTTTTCATTTAGATGGTTAATATTATATTTGTTACAATTCTTTAAAAATTAAATATTTAATAAACTTGAAGTAAAATTATAAATAACTATAAATTTAGTATTTATTAATTACATTTTAATTAATAAATTTATTTTTAATTTCTAATTAATTATATTTTATTTAAATTTATGCTTGTCAATTATTAGCCAATTTTACAGGATGGCCATATGAAAGCAAATATCGAGAGTTACAGGGAAGGAAAAAAATTCTCTTCTTAAATATAGAAGCCTATCTGCATGTTCTCTGCACTGGTAAATGATTAAAATGTACTACAGAGGGAGAGGGAATGGAGGTGAGGATGGCAGCTAGGTCAAAAAGAGTGTGAAAAAAATTATAATTGTTTTTATATATAAGGGTACTTTAGGCATTTTAACATATTGAGATGTTTTAGATAAAAAAAAAGTGATATTTTTTCGCTTTTTCCATTCACACATATATGTTTGAAAATAAGTTATTAGAGCCCAAAACAAACGAGTCAAAATTTGTTAACCTCTGAATCCTATTCAGATTCAAACTTTAGAGCCTAAAACAAACGGGCCCTAAGGGTGTGTATAGAAAAAATTTGCTATCAATTGTGCTGTTTCAAAAGATTTAGGGTGTTTGATAAATTAGCTTTTTAAAATTGTTATGCTGTTCAAAAGCTATGAATATGTGTTTGGCAAACTTTATTTTTAAAAGCTAATTTTTAGTAAAAATACAAAGGTATACATTTTTTAAAAGAAATATTATTAAAATTAAATTTTATATAATAAATAATAAATTATTATAAAAATAAATAAATAATAAATTTATATTTATTAACTTATTATTTAAATTTAAAATTGTAATATTTAATAAATAAATAAATATTTATTATTTTTAATAATGAAAAAAGTAAAAAAGTAAAATAAAAAGTCATTGGAGCACATCCATTTTCGATTGCCATCTTCCTATTGCTGGTGAGTGGTATGACACTGCTATGTGAACGAGAATCGTCGGAAGATGCTCTTCTCCGATCTGTCATTGGAACTATAACTGTCCAATTCCGTTTATTTCAATATTTCATGATGGAGACGTTGATGGATAAGAGAAGAGCGTCTTTTAGTGATTCTCGTACAGGTGGCAGTGTTGTCCCACTCGCCGGTAACAGGAAGACCGTAGCCAAAAAGGGCTGTAAGTCCAGTACTATTTTTAATTTTTTTTAAATATTTTTATAAAAACTTAAAAATATATTTAATTTATAATTTATAAACTAATTAATTAATTTTAAATTTTGGATATATAAGGATATTTTTGGATTTATATTAAATTATAAGGACAATTTTGGTATTTTGTCTATTCGAATTTTAGTTTTTTAAAATTTGATTTTTCAAAGTTGGCTCCTACCTACTCTTGCAATTTAGTTTAAAAATAGACTCTCCAAATAGCAGCTTATTGGATAATCAATTTTTAAAGTGTTTATCAAATATAAAAATAGCTTTAACTATTAGCAGAATTCAAAAGCTGCTGTGGAATAACGGCCCCAAACACACTCTAAATGAACAGAATGATGTGCTTTAAGACCAATCATAACAATCTTAGATGTTCTTCGGTTGGGTTAAAAGTGATGAGAAAGGAATGTGGATTGTTTAGGAATCCATTTTCCTTTGTTTGGTTTGAGTAAAAATGGAAGGAAAATGGATTCTTAACAATCCTATTTCCTCAATTTTGATAATCATTTTTCTTTTCAAGATTAAGATGAAAAATTTAGTTTTATTAGGAATAATATATTAAATTATTAACTAACTTTATATATTTTTTATGTATCCAAAACTAACCTTATTCACACAATTGATTAAATTATTTTATAAATAATTATCAAAATAATTATAACATAATACATAAAACCCAAGAGGGGGAGGAGGAAGGATATGAATTAAGAAAAAAATTTTGTTTATATCAGTAGGAGTAATGTTATGTATTCATCTAAGTTGTAAAACTTAACTCATACAACTTGATATGACACAAATTCATGGGTGGACAAAAATGAAAAATAAATTAACTAATTTTTAATAAATAAAACAGGACCTACTCATCCAATGAATTTGTACCATATCAGATTTTATATGTTAGATTGTATAACTTAATTGTATATCAATATTATTATATCAGCAGATATTTTCATCACGAATCATGAGGGGGGAAAAAGGAATATGAATTAAGAAAAAATATTACAGCAGCTTTGGTAGTTGAATAATTTAGTATTGTATTCGACTCAAATAAAAACCTTTCTTTTCCCCCATAAAAAATTGAATAAATTTTACTGCTGATGGATCCCACCTAAAAGAAAAACCCATGACGTCAAGAGTCTTAATGGCGTAATGACATTACAAGAGTCTATCCCTACACTAGTACAAAGCAACGTCCCAATTCTAAAAAATTAATAATGGAGAAGTATCCTGAAACTATTGACTATTGGAAAGCTCTAAAGTTGCCAGCCAACAAAAAAAAAAAAAAAAAGTCCCTTAAAGCTCCGTGTCCTTGTGAGTGTTGTTTCAAGTACTTTTTGTTTTGTTTTTTTTTTTTCATTCATATTACCAAAAGACCGCAGCGAAAACAGTGCCATCTCGATAATACCTTAGCTTTGTCACCTCCAGCACCCAAAAATCCCCCATGAATATAGATCTATAGGACTCCAAAGTTAACCACATCGACATTGAGGGCTTGAAGAGATGTCGCGACAGGTTCAAGGCAATGGGAAAACAAAGAAAAAATGTTTGATGCTCTCACAGTACACCTGCATATCAATGAGGACTCAAGAAAGATCGGACCCTTCTTCTAATAAGCTCACATGTGCTTATTCTTACCAACACACCTGCCCTAAATAGAGTTATGAGTCTTGCTCTTTTATTTTATCTTTTTTTTAATAAGCCTATGAATCATAGACCAGGGACTGATCCTCGTGGAGATGGGCCTTGCATATCCCCAGTCTATTTGGTTCGAGGATGGGAAGCAGAAAATGGGACATTGGGTGGGGATGAGGATGACAATTTTCTTTAAAATTAAATATGGTTGGGGATAGTGATTGCGTTCTCCAACTCGACCCGACTCATTCCTTGAAACTAAATAAATTATATATATATATATATATATATATATATATATATATATATATGAGTAAAAGAAAAAAAATGAACCTTTTTTATAGAAGATAGTAGAGGATTATAAAAATTTCTATGGTAATTTTACTTTGATTTTCCTTTTCAAATTTATATATATTAAAATAGATATTTCAAGGGTTTGTTTAAAATATTTTTTAGTGAAAAATGTTGACTATTTGATTTTTTATGAATTTTTGAAAAAGACTTCAATTATGGAATTTTTAGTTTTCTACAGTAGATCAATATTACCAAACTTATTTGAGCTACCTAGAGATTTCAAAAAATTATGAAATTTGATAGATTTTTTTCATCTTTGAGTCTAGTTTGATCCTAGAAATTTTTGTAATTTTATGACTTAAGTGAAATTTTATGTATTTACAAATGGAGAGAGGTCAGTTTTGAAAGCTTTCCACAAAACTGATAGACCTCAAAGCACAAATTATTTGAAATACATTTATTACTGAAAACGTTTTGAGTTTTACATGCTTAAAAATTAAAAGCGTTTACAATGTCTCTGTAAAATTTTAGGTTAATTGGATTAGTAGATTTATTTAAAAAAAAAATTAGAAAATCGGCACTGCTTTATTTTTGAGCCTCTAAAGTGAAGTTAATTAAAAGTTGAAAAATTGTTAATACTTATGGTTGCAATGTTGAGAAAAAATATATTTAGTTCTAATTGAACAAAAAAAAAAAACAAAATTATTATATGTAGGTGGGGACGAGGATGATATAAAAAATTGGAGATGGGGGTTAATTTTCAAACTGGGGATGGGAATTAATTTTCAAATTGGGGATAGGGATGACATCCTTGCCCCCGACGCGGCCCGATCCCGTATCTAATCTAGAGGATTGATTTAGCGTAACGTTTACTCTATGCCTTGATGGTCTTCTTTATTATTAAATAATTCTCTTTTGAGGTCATCTATGTTTTATTGAGTCCATTGGTTCTAATTGTTTGCCTAATGAGTAGATGATTTGATATATGGAATTTAGTATTTGGGAAAGGGAATTTTATATCTCTATTTGGGCAGCATAACCTAGGTTCTTATAGAGTTAGGGAGGCCTATAATTCCGTTGTAGTTAATTGGGAACTTGTACTTGATGATTATTTGATTAATTGGTTTTGATAGGGATGTTGAAATTGATTGTTAGGCATATTCTCTACTTGGCACTTAGGAGAGTAAGTAGGATAATTTAGAGTTTTTGACTAATAAAATTGGGAGAATTAATTAGCAATATTTGAACCAGATTTGACATAGTTGAAGGTTAGGTAAAGCTAATCCTTTATAGTTTCTCATAATTGAATTTAGCCTTCCTTAGCAATCCAGTTGGGTCTCATTAATTGCTTTTAGTTCAATTATTTGCACTTATAATTTCTAAATTTCTAGATAAAATGCAATTACTTGAGTTGCAATAATTAGTTAGAATTAAATGTCAATCCTTGAGAGAATCATATGTTACTTTTCATTGTATTACTTGTTCGTGATAGGTGCACTTACATTTGGTGGGTGTTAATGAAATGCTCGACAAGTTTTTGGCACTATTGCCGGGGATTGAATTATCTTAGAATGTGAAGATCTAAAAATTCCAAATTACTACCTGTCGATCCAAAATTAAGAAGTCTCTTTAAAAGATAAGGAAAAGAAGAAGGAAGAAGTTCTAAGTGTGGTGGCTGAGGGAAACAATGAATGCCAACAATTAGGGATTACTTTAAGCCCTTAGTCAATGACAATTATTCTAGGATTTGAAGAATGCCAACAATTTAAGTTAAAGCCTACACTAACCAACATGGTACAACAGAATCAATATGGGGGATTTCCATATAAGGATCTGAATATCCATTTGGCGATGTTCTTGGAAATTTGTGATATAGTGAAGATGAACAGTGTTATTGACATGCCACATAGTTGCGTTTGCTCTTGTTTTCTCTAAAGGAGATAGCAAGAGGTTGGTAACAATCTTTATAATTTAGAAGCATCACCACTTAGGAGGAGTTGGCCCAACTGTTCCTATCAAAGTTCTTTTCTCCATCGAAGACTTTTTTTATTGCAAAATGAGATTGCACAGTTTCAACGATTGGATTTTGAGCCTCTCATTAGTCTTAGGAGCTGTTCAAGGATCTTATCGAAGATGCCCACAACATGGATATCTAGATTGGTTCCAAATTCAATTGTTCTACAATATGTTGAATGGTCAAACTAGTGTTAGCCCTAAGGCTACATGATAATTTTGATGATAACAATACACATTGATTAATGGAGATTTACTAACATGTTTATTTATGTGCAAGAGTAAGATCATTGAAATAATTTTAAAATCAAGAAGAGGCTTATTAAAATGAAGTGTTGAAGCTAAGGAGAAGACTACATGTTAAAGGCACCAAAGCTTAAGAACAAGGATTGACTCAAGGAATGTGACACATGAGCAATGTTCAATCAATTGGTCATATATATCCCTACAAATATCCAAATGACGTGATTCTTGAGCCTTTGGAAAGCTTACTCAATTTATAACATTTCATATGTTTTAATGAAATTCAAATTTCAAGTGCAAGTTGTCCAAATCATCATGCAAGTTGAAAGACAAATGGAAGCAGCTGACATGAGCACCGAATACTCCTTTGGACATATCTTGAGCTAGAAAAATCAAAATGACTTGATTCTTTGGCATTGGAAAGATGACTTAATGAAGAACATTTCATATGTTTTGAAGAAATTCAAATTTCAAATGGAAGGCTGACATAATTGACATGCAATTCGGTGGACTGACACAGAGAAGAAAAATCAACTCACATGAGCACCGAATGGTGTTTTGGCCATATCTTAAGATAGAGATATCCAAATGCTTTGATTCTTAATGTTTTGGAAAGATTATTCAAATATGCAGATCTTTTATGTTTTGAAGAAATTCAAATTTCAAACGGAAGGCTGACAGAATTATCATTCAATTTGGTGGACTGACACAAGAAAGAAAAATCAAGTCACATGAGCACCGAATGGTGTTTTGGCCATATCTTGAGCTACAGATATTCAAATGACTTGATTCTTGATGCGTTGGAAAGCTTATTCAAATGTACAAATCTTTTATGTTTTGCAGATTTTCAAATTTCAAACGAAACATTGACAAAAATGGAAGACAAGATTACGGTTTTTATGGTGGGCAGAAAATTTGGAGTTGGTGTCTTCACTTGATTAAGTTCATCCTCATTTGCCTATAAAAGGAGCCCTTCTCCCATTCATTCAGAGAACATCCATCAAGCCACAAATAAGGGAAATATAATTTTTAGAGAGCTTTTATATTTTTTATCTACTCTTTGAGGAGAGTTGTATTTTGTTATAAACAATTATCTTTGTTCTTGTATTGTGGTGAGAGTGAGATCTTATTGTAAAGGATAAAAGTTATCCTTGAGAGAAATATTTCCTTGGTGAGGTTGTTCATCAAGAAGAACTCTTGGTGTGGTGTTATCAAGAGTTGAAGAAAGTTGCCTTGGTGAGGTTGTTCATCAAGAAGAACTCTTGGTGTGGTGTTATCAAGAGTTGAAGGAAGTTGCCTTGGTGAGGTTGTTCATCAAGAAGAACTCTTGGTGTGGTGTTATCAAGAGTTGGAAGAAAAAGTCTTGGTGAGGTTGTTCATCAAGCAAGTTGTAAAGATTTCTACAACTTAGTGGAAAGCTTAGCTCGTGGAGCTAGGAGCCCGTGGACGTAGGCAAGGTTTGCCGAACCACGTAAATTGAGTTTGCACTCTCTCTATCCCTTTCCTCTTTACATTTACTTGCACTTGTGATTGTTCATCATTATTATTCTTTTGATTGCATCTTTGATAAATTCTAATTTCATCTTCTTCACCTTTATTCTCAAAGAAAGAGTGAACTAATTTTGATCTTTCAAGAAAAGTTTTCTAAATCCGTTTTGATAAATAAAAACCCAATTCACCCCCCCTCTTGGGTTGCCATACCTGGGTCAACAAGTGGTATCAGAGCAAGGTTGCTCAATTTTTTAAATCTTAATCGATTTTGAGCTATGGCAACTTTTAATTCAACTTCATATGTTGAGGGACTTTCTATCTCTAGACCTCCATTTTTTAATGGAAGTGATTACTCTTATTGGAAAACTAGAATGAGTATTTTCTTGAAATCTTTTGATTATGATTTGTGGTCTATTGTTTTGGAAGGACCTTTTGTTCCTACCAAAATTGAAAATGGGGAATGCATGCTTAAAGAACCTAAAGAGTTTAGTGAAGATGATAAAAAGAAATTGAGTTTGAATGCTAAAGCTATGAATGTGTTGTATTGTGCTCTAGATAGAAATGAGTTTAATAGAATATCTACTTGTTCTACGGCACAAGAAATATGGCACACACTTGAAGTAACTCATGAAGGAACTAGTCAAGTTAAAGAATCCAAAATTAGTATGCTAGTTCATAGTTATGAGCTTTTTAAGATGAAATCGGATGAATCAATTTCTGAAATGTTTACTAGATTTACGGATATTATTAATAGTTTGAAATCTCTTGGTAAATCTTATTCTAATGTTGAAATGGTGAGAAAGATTCTTAGGTGTCTACCAAAATCATGGGAGCCAAAGGTGACGGCAATTCAAGAGGCAAAGGACCTCACCAAACTACCATTAGAAGAACTTATGGGTTCTCTCATGACTCATGAAATCACCTTGAAGGAGAATGAAGAAGATTGCGAAGTGGCAAACATGTGCTTCATGGCTTTAAGAGAAGATGAGGTAAGTATTCTAAACTATGATCCTAAGTTTTCATATGATGAATTACTTGAAGCATTCCAAAATTTACATGTGCAAGTTGATAAACAAAATTCAAAAATCAATGCTTTCAAAAAGAAGTCAAAAATCATGTTATCTCAATTAGAAGAGTTGGTGGAAATAAATGAAGCTTTAGAAAATGAAAATGAAATTTTAAAGCAAAAAGATTTTGAAAGTTTGGAAAGTCAAATACATTTTTTAAAAACTGAAAATGAGATTTTAAAACAAAAGGATTTTGATAAATTAGAGAAAGAAAATGTTATTTTGAAAAAGGAAAATAATGACTTAAGAAATATTGTTGATAGTTTTACAAAAAGCACAAAAAATTTGAATTCTATGTTACAAAACCAAAGATGTGTTTTTGATAAAAGAGGTTTAGGATATAAAACTCATAAAAATCAAAAGTATTTTAAAAACTATTTTGTTCATGCATCTTCTAGGAATAATCCTAATCATTCATGTACTTATTGTGGAAGAAAAAGGACACAAAGTGTATTCCTGCTATATTAAGAGAAATCCTAATTTGAAACAAATATGGGTTCCAAAAAGTACCATAACTAACCCCCAAGGACCCAAGAACTTTTGGGTACCAAAAAGTTACTCCTTGAATGTTGATTGTAGAGACAAAGTGGCAAACACAAGTGGTACTTAGATAGTAGATGCTCAAGGCATATGACCGGAGATGCCTCCAAGTTCTCAAGATTAATCATGAAGAAAGGAGGATATGTGACCTTCGGTGATAATGCCAAAGGAAGGGTAATCGGACATGGTGATATTGGTAACCCTTCTTCACCTATTATTAAAGATGTTTTGCTTGTTCATGGTTTAAAACATGATTTGATTAGTATTAGTCAATTGTGTGATAAGGGATATTTTGTTACTTTTGAGCCTAATAGATGTGTGATTAAGGATGTTAGTAACAATAAGACATTATTTGTTGGTAATAGATGTGGTAATATTTATACAATTGATATTGATGTTAATGATCTTGTAGAAAATTGTTTCATTGTTAATCATGATGCTTGGTTATGGCATAGAAGGTTAGGTCATGCTAGCATGGACACAATTTCAAAAATTTCTAAAAATGATTTAGTTGATGGTCTTCCAAAAATAAAATTTGAAAAGGATAAGATTTGTGATGCTTGTCAATTTGGAAAACAAGTGAGAACTTTTTTAAACAAAATTTTTTTTCAACAAATAAACCCCTTCGTCAAGATAGATTTTGCATAATTAGAAAAGAATTAGACATATTGGATATGCTTAATTTTGCTTTTATATGATAATCTTTGAATGGTAGCATATGTTAAGGGGGAGAATATATTTAGGGGGAGTAATTAATTTGATTATATCTTTTTGATGATAACAAAAGGGGGAGAAATGGTTGGATTGCTTATATTCATAACAAGTGCCATTCTTTTTGCTTATTGTTGATTTTATTTTCATTCTTGATTTTAGATTATATTTTAAAGCAATCAATGGTTTGTCATCATCAAAAAGGGGGAGATTGTTAGCCCTAAGGCTACATGATAATTTTGATGATAACAATACACATTGATTAATTGAGATTTACTAACATGTTTATTTATGTGCAAGAGTAAGATCATTGAAATAATTTTAAAATCAAGAAGAGGCTTATTAAAATGAAGTGTTGAAGCTAAGGAGAAGACTACATGTTAAAGGCACCAAAGTTTAAGAACAAGGATTGACTCAAGGAATGTGACACATGAGCAATGTTCAATCAATTGGTCATATATATCTCTACAAATATCCAAATGACGTGATTCTTGAGCCTTTGGAAAGCTTACTCAATTTATAACATTTCATATGTTTTAATGAAATTCAAATTTCAAGTGCAAGGTTGTCCAAATCATCATGCAAGTTGAAAGACAAATGGAAGCAGCTGACATGAGCACCGAATACTCCTTTGGACATATCTTGAGCTAGAAAAATCAAAATGACTTGATTCTTGCGGCATTGGAAAGATGACTTAATGAGGAACATTTCATATGTTGAAAAAATTCAAATTTCAAAACAGAAGGCCTGACATAATTGACATGTAATTTGGTGGACTGACACAAAGAAGAAAAATCAAACTCACATGAGCACCGAATGGTGTTTTGGCCATATCTTAAGATAGAGATATCCAAATGCTTTGATTCTTAATTTTTTGGGAAATTATTCAAATATGAAGATCTTTCATTTTTGAAGAAATTCAAATTTCAAACGGAAGGCTGACAGAATTATCATTCAATTTGGTGGACTGACACAAGAAAGAAAAATCAAGTCACATGAGCACCGAATGGTGTTTTGGCCATATCTTGAGCTACAGATATCCAAATGACTTAATTCTTGATGCGTTGGAAAGCTTATTCAAATGTGCAGATCTTTTATGTTTTGCAGAATTTCAAATTTCAAACGGAACATTGACAAAAAGGGAAGACAAGATTACGGTTTTTATGGTGGGCAGAAAATTTGGAGTTGGTGTCTTCACTTGATTAAGTTCATCCTATTTGCCTATAAAAGGAGCCCTTCTCCCATTCATTCAAGAACATCCATCAAGCCACAAATAAGGGAAATATAATTTTTAGAGAGCTTTTATATTTTTTATCTACTCTTTGAGGAGAGTTGTATTTTGTTATAAACAATTATCTTTGTTCTTGTATTGTGGTGAGAGTGAGATCTTATTGTAAAGGATAAAAGTTATCCTTGAGAGAAATATTTCCTTGGTGAGGTTGTTCATCAAGAAGAACTCTTGGTGTGGTGTTATCAAGGGTTGAAGAAAGTTTGCCTTGGTGAGGTTGTTCATCGAGAAGAACTCTTGGTATGGTGTTATCAAGGGTTGAAGGAAGTTGCCTTGGTGAGGTTGTTCATCAAGAAGAACTCTTGGTGTGGTGTTATCAAGGGTTGGAAGAAAAAGTCTTGATGAGGTTGTTCATCAAGCAAGCTGTAAAGATTTCTACAACTTAGTGGAAAGCTTAGCTCGTGGAGCTAGGAGCCCGTGGACGTAGGCAAGGTTTGCCGAACCACGTAAATTGAGTTTGCACTCTCTCTATCCCTTTCCTCTTTACATTTACTTGCACTTGTGATTGTTCATCATTATTATTCTTTTGCTTGCATCTTTGATAAATTCTAATTTCATCTTCTTCACCTTCATTCTCAAAGAAAGAGTTATATAATTTTGATCTTTCAAGAAAAGTTTTCTAAATCCGTTTTGATAAATAAAAACCCAATTCACCCCCCCTCTTGGGTTGCCATACCTGGGTCAACAACTAGGACCATTATTGATGCGACCGTTGATGTTTTTGTTGTCTAAAATCGAGAAAGCTCAAATTCTCTTGAAGGAAATGGCATCTAACAATTGTCAATGGTGTTAGCCCTAAGGCTACATGATAATTTTGATGATAACAATACACATTGATTCATTGTGATTTACTAACATGTTTATTTATGTACAAGAGTAATATCATTGAAATAATTGTAAAATCAAGAAAAGGCTCATTAAAATGAAGTGTTGAAGCTAAGGAGAAGACTACATGTTAAAGGCACCAAAGTTTAAGAACAAGGTTTGATTCAAGGAATGTGACACATGAGCAATGTTCAATCAATTGGTCATATAGTTCTCTACAGATGTCCCAATGACGTAATTCTTGAGCCTTTGGAAATATTACTCAATTTATAACATTTCATATGTTTTAAAGAAATTTAAATTTCAAGTGTAAGGTTGTCCAAATTATCATGCAAGTTGAAAGACAAATAGAAGCAGCTGATATGAGCACTGAATACTCTTTTGGACATATCTTGAGCTAGAAAAAATCAAAATGACTTGATTCTTATGGCATTGGAAAGAGGACATAATGAGGCACATTTCATATGTTTTAAAGAAATTCAAATTTCAAATGAAAGGCCGACATAATTGACATGCAATTCGGTGGACTGACACAAGGAAGAAAAATCAACTCACATGAGCACCGAATGGTGTTTTGGCCATATCTTAAGATAGAGATATCTAAATTCTTTGATTCTTAATGTTTTCGAAAGCTTATTAAAATATTCAGATCTTTTATGATTTGAAGAAATTCAAATTTCAAACAGAATGCTGACAGAATTATCATTCAATTCGATGGACTGACACAAGGAAGAAAAATCAAGTCACATGAGCACCGAATGGTGTTTTGGCCATATCTTGAGCTACGGATATCCAAATGACTTGATTCTTGATGCGTTGGAAACTTATTCAAATGTGCAAATCTTTTATGTTTTGCAGATTTTCAAATTTCAAACGGAACATTGACAAAAATGGCAGACAAAATTACGGTTTTTATGGTGGGCAGAAAATTTGGAGATGGTGTCTTCACTTGATTAAGTTCTTCCCATTTGCCTATAAAAGGAGCCCTTCTCCCATGCATTCAGCAAGAAAAGAGAAAAGAGTAAGAGAAGCATCTATCAAGCAAAAAACAAGAGAAATATCAAGGCTAGAGAGCTTTTATATTCTTTATCTACTCTTTGACGAGAGTTGTACTTTTGTTGTAAAAATTATCCTTGTTCTTGTATTGTGGTGAGAGTGAGATATTCTTGTAAAGGATAATAGTTATCCTTAAGAGAACTCTTGTTGTGTGTTATCAAGAGTTGAAGGAAGTTGCCTTGGTGAGGTTGTTCATCAAGAAGAACTCTTGGTGTGGTGTTATCAAAGGTTGAAGAAAGTTGCCTTGGTGAGGTTGTTCATCAAGAAGAACTCTTGGTGTGGTGTTATCAAGGGTTGAAGGAAGTTGCCTTGGTGAGGTTGTTCATCAAGAAGAACTCTTGGTGTGGTGTTATCAAGGGTTGAAGAAAGTTGCCATGGTGAGGTTGTTCATCAAGAAGAACTCTTGGTGTGGTGTTATCAAGAGTTGAAAGAAAAAGTCTTGGTGAGTTGTTCATCAAGCAAGTTGTAAAGATTTCTACAACTTAGTGGAAAGCTTAGCTCGTGGAGCTAGGAGCCCGTGGACTTAGGCAAGGTTTGCCGAACCACGTAAATTGAGTTTGCACTCTCTCTATCCCTATCTCTTTATATTTACTTGCACTTGTGATTGTTCTTTATTGCTATTCTCTTGATTGCATTCTATTTTCATCTTCTTCACCCTTATTCTCAAAGAAAGAGTTAAATAATTTTGATCTTTCAAGAAAAGTTTTCTAAATCAGTTTTGATAAATAAAAACCCAATTCACCCCCCCTCTTGGGTTGCCATACCTGGGTCAACAAGTGGTATCAGAGCAAGGTTGCTCAATTTTTTAAATCTTACTCGATTTTTGAGCTATGACAACTTTTAATTCAACTTCATATGTTGAGGGACTTTCTATCTCTAGACCTCCATTTTTTAATGGAAATGATTACTCTTATTGGAAAACTAGAATGAGTATTTTCTTGAAATCTTTTGATTATGATTTGTGGTCTATTGTTTTGGAAGGACCTTTTGTTCCTACCAAAATTGAAAATGGAGAAAGCATGCTTAAAGAACCTAAAGAGTTTAGTGAAGATGATAAAAAGAAATTGAGTTTGAATGCTAAAGCTATGAATGTGTTGTATTGTGCTCTAGATAGAAATGAGTTTAATAGAATATCTACTTGTTCTACGGCACAAGAAATATGGCACACACTTGAAGTAACTCATGAAGGAACTAGTCAAGTTAAAGAATCCAAAATTAGTATGCTAGTTCATAGTTATGAGCTTTTTAAGATGAAATCGGATGAATCAATTTCTGAAATGTTTACTAGATTTACGGATATTATAAATAGTTTGAAATCTCTTGGTAAATCTTATTCTAATGTTGAAATGGTGAGAAAGATTCTTAGGTGTCTACCAAAATCTTGGGAGCCAAAGGTGACAGCAATTCAAGAAGCAAAGAACCTCACCAAACTACCATTAGAAGAACTTATGGGTTCTCTCATGACTTATGAAATCACCTTGAAGGAGAATGAAGAAGATTTCAAGAAAAAGAAAAATATCGCTTTCAAATCTTCAACAAAAGAAGATGATGAGTCCGACGATAAAGGAGATGATGAAGATCTTGCATTCATCACAAGAAAGCTAAAAAGGATTGTTAGAAGAAACCAAGGATTCAAGAAGAATTATAGAAGGGAGTACAAAGGGCAAAGCTCAAAGCAAGATAAGAAAAATGATCAAGTCATTTGCTATGAGTGCAAAAAACCGGGACATGTAAAGATGGATTGTCCTTACTTCAAGAGTCAAAACAAGAAATCCAAAGCAATGAAAGCCACAAATTGGGATGATAGTGAAGCTAGCTCCACCGAAGAAGAAGATTGCGAAGTGGCAAACATGTGCTTCATGGCTTTAAGTGAAGATGAGAGACAAAGTGGTAAACACAAGTGGTACTTAGATAGTGGATGCTCAAGGCATATGACCGGAGATGCCTCCAAGTTCTCAAGATTAATCATGAAGAAAGGAGGATATGTGACCTTCGGTGATAATGCCAAAGGAAGGGTAATCGGACATGGTGATATTGGTAACCCTTCTTCACCTATTATTAAAGATGTTTTGCTTGTTCATGGTTTAAAACATGATTTGATTAGCATTAGTCAATTGTGTGATAAGGGATATTTTGTTACTTTTGAGCCTAATAGATGTGTGATTAAGGATGTTAGTAACAATAAGACATTATTTGTTGGTAATAGATGTGGTAATATTTATACAATTGATATTGATGTTAATGATCATGTAGAAAATTGTTTCATTGTTAATCATGATGCTTGGTTATGGCATAGAAGGTTAGGTCATGCTAGCATGGACACAATTTCAAAAATTTCTAAAAATGATTTAGTTGATGGTCTTCCAAAAATAAAATTTGAAAAGGATAAGATTTGTGATGCTTGTCAATTTGGAAAACAAGTGAGAACTTCTTTTAAACAAAAGAAATTTATTTCAACAAATAAACCTCTACAATTACTTCATTTGGATTTATTTGGACCATCAAGAACTCAAAGCCTTGGTGGAAAGTATTATGTTTTTGTTATTGTGGATGATTATTCAAGATTCACTTGGGTATTATTCTTGAAAACTAAAAAATGAGGCCATACAAGCTTTTTCAAAATTTGCAAAAAGAGTCCAAAATCAAAAAGGATATTCTATTGTGTCCATTAGGAGTGATCATGGTGGTGAAGTAGACAATGTTGCATTGAAAATCTTTGTGATGAAAATGGTTTTGAGCATAATTTTTCTGCACCTAGAACTCCACAACAAAATGGTGTTGTTGAGAGAAAAATAGGACTATCCAAGAAATGGCTAGGACCATGTTACTTGAAAATAATTTGCCAAAATATTTTTGGGCCGAAGCCGTTAATACCGCATGCTTTATAATCAATAAAGTCCATATTAGAGCTTTAATAAAGAAAACTCCTTATGAACTTTGGAAAGGAAGAAAACCCAACATTGGATTTTTTAAAGTTTTTGGATGTAAATGTTTTATTTTAAACACCAAGGATAACCTTGGAAAATTTGATGCAAAAGCCGATGTTGAATTTTTGTTGGCTACTCCAACCATAGTAAAGCATATAGAGTTTTTAACAAAAAGACTCTTACTATTGAAGAATCTATGCATGTTGAATTTGATGAAACTAATGTCTATTTCTTCAAAGAATTTAGATGATGATATTGTTGAGGTAGAAAGGCAAATTAAGGAATCAAGGCTTGATGAAAAGAGCCAAGATGAATTACAACTTCAACAAGAAAAGCTTGAGGAAGTAAATGATTCTTCCCAAGAATTACCAAAGGAATGGAGGTATGCAAAAGCTCACCTAAAGATCTCATTATTGGTGAACCATCACAAGGTATGAAAACTAGATCTTCTTTTAAGAACTTTTGTAATCATTTTGCTTTTGTCTCTCAATTTGAACCAAAATCTTTTAAAGAAGCTGAAAATGACGAAAGTTGGATTTTGGCTATGCAAGAAGAATTGAACCAATTTGAGAGAAATCAAGTTTGGGAATTAGTCCCTAGACCAAATATGACTAAACCCCTTAGTCAAGATAGATTTTGCATAATTAGAAGAGAATTAGGCATGTTGGATATATCTTAATTTTGCTTTAATATGATAATCTTTGAATGGTAGCATATGTTAAGGGGGAGAATATATTTAGGGGGAGTAGTTAATTTGATTACATTTTTTGATGATAACAAAAGGGGGAGAAATAGTTGGATTGCTTATATTCATAACAAGTGCCATTCTTTTTGTTTATTTTGATTTTATTTTCATTCTTGATTTTAGATATTATTTTAAAGCAATCAATGGTTTGTCATCATCAAAAAGGGCGAGATTGTTAGCCCTAAGGCTACATGATAATTTTGATGATAACAATACACATTGATTAATTGAGATTTACTAACATGTTTATTTATGTGCAAGAGTAAGATCATTGAAATAATTTTAAAATCAAGAAGAGGCTTATTAAAATGAAAGTGTTGAAGCTAAGGAGAAGACTACATGTTAAAGGCACCAAAAGTTTAAGAACAAGGTTTGATTCAAGGAATATGACACATGAGCAATGTTCAATCAATTGGTCATATATTTCTCTACAAAGCCCAAATAATGTGATTATTGAGCCTTTGGAAAGCTACTCAATTTATAACATTACATATGTTTTAAAGAAATTCAAATTTCAAGTGTAAGGTTGTCCAAATCATCATGCAAGTTGAAAGACAAATGGAAGCAGCTGACATGAGCACCAAATACTCTTTTGGACATATCTTGAGCCACGAAAATCAAAATGACTTGATTCTTATGGCATTGGAAAAAGGACTTAATGGAGCACATTTCATATGTTTTGAATAAATTCAAATTTCAAACAGAAGGCCGACATAATTGACATGCAATTTGATGGACTGACACAGAGAAGAAAAATCAACTCATTTGAGCACTGAATGATTTTTTATCGATATAATTGACATGAATGATTTCAACACAGATAGAGATATCCAAATGCTTTGATTCTTAATGTTTTGGAAAGATTATTGAAATATTCAGATCTTTTATGTTTTGAAGAAATTCAAATTTCAAACGGAAGGCTGACAGAATTATCATTCAATTCAGTGGACTGACACAAGGAAGAAAAATCAAGTCACATGAGCACCGAATGGTTTTTTGGCCATATCTTAAGATACAGATATCCAAATGACTTGGTTATTGATGCGTTGGAAAGCTTATTCAATTGTGCAGATCTTTTATGTTTTGAAGATTTTCAAATTTCAAACAGAACATTGACAAAAATGGCAGACATGATTATGGTTTTTATGGTGGGCAGAAAATTTGGAGTTGGTGTCTTCACTTGATTAAGTTCATCTCATTTGCCTATAAAAGGAGCCCTTCTCCCATGCATTCAGCAAGAGCAAGAGAAGCATCTATCTAGCAAAAAACAAGATAAATATCAAGTCTAGAGAGCTTTTATATTCTTTATCTACTCTTTGAAGAGAGTTGTACTTTTATTGTAAAAATTATCCTTGTTCTTGTATTGTGGTGAGAGTGAGATATTCTTGTAAAGGATAATAGTTATCCTTGAGAGAACTCTTGTTGTGTGTTATCAAGAGTTGAAGGAAGTTTCCTTGGTGAGGTTGTTCATCAAGAAGAACTCTTGGTGTGGTGTTATCAAGAGTTGAAGGAAGTTGCCTTGGTGAGGTTGTTCATCAAGAAGAACTCTTGGTGTGGTGTTATCAAGAGTTGAGGAAAGTTGCCTTGGTGAGGTTGTTCATCAAGAAGA
Organism: Boswellia sacra; assembly: GCA_013180625.2. Taxonomy (NCBI): domain Eukaryota; kingdom Viridiplantae; phylum Streptophyta; class Magnoliopsida; order Sapindales; family Burseraceae; genus Boswellia; species Boswellia sacra. The sequence continues at coordinate 16,655 of SNVD02012567.1, read as the reverse complement.
ACTCTTGGTGTGGTGTTATCAAGGATTGAAGGAAGTTGCCTTGGTGAGGTTGTTCATCAAGAAGAACTCTTGGTGTGGTGTTATCAAGAGTTGAAGGAAAAAGTCTTGGTGAGGTTGTTCATCAAGCAAGTTGTAAAGATTTCTACAACTTAGTGGAAAAGCTTAGCTCGTGGAGCTAGGAGCCCGTGGACGTAGGCAAGGTTTGCCGAACCACGTAAATTGAGTTTGCACTCTCTCTATCCCTTTCCTCTTTACATTTACTTGCACTTGTGATTGTTCATCATTATTATTCTTTTGATTGCATTCTATTTTCATCTTCTTCACCTTTGTTCTCAAAGAAAGATTTAAATAATTTTGATCTTTCAAGAAAAGTTTTCTAAATCCGTTTTTATAAATAAAAACCCAATTCACCCCCCCTCTTGGGTTGCCATACCTGGGTCAACACTCTTTTTATGCAAAGCTTTACCATCAGATACATCACCAACCTTGTAACAAGAATATGAATACTCGAGCTAGGAGACTTATTGTGTTCATCCTAGGATAAGTGCACAATCACAAACTTTGTAGTGCTAGCTTACGGCAAATGCACCATCTTGTTAATCACTAGGAAGAACTATGTATCTTTTGGATTTGGTTGGCCGTGACTTTGGGGCATCAGTGTCGAATGGATCGCTTTCTCCTGTTCAAAATAACAAACTGTTAAGGGAATTACTTGAAAAAACTATTACACATTTTAAATTTTTAATGTAATATCCTTTAACCTCAACATCCCCAACGAACACTACTTGCTCCTCTCTAAACTCTTAGACCTCTTTATGAAGATCCAGCACCTCATTGCGCAGGGCCTGCATCTTTTAGGCATGTCCGACTTGTACCTATTAGATCATTTGAAGATGATCAACAAGGTTAGTAGCCATCTCTATATGATGGATTGTTAACTCATGCCAAATAACCTTTACGAGAGACGGAGGTACACGGGATGCAGAAGTGCCCTATACAAAATGAAGACGTATTAAATTTCATGGAGAACAAATATCCAAAATAGTTGTAAATGTTTATACTTTTTAACACTAAACAATATTTACTAACCTGGACCTCTGTATGCTCAAACTGTGCCACATAAGTTCTCTCAGCTGGTCTAGGAGCGATTCTTTTTTACTCTAACATCTTGGTTGCTTCCCCTTACTTTTAATGTGGCCTTCGCAACAATAGGCAATAGTAGCTCGTTCTCCTTTGCCTAATCAACAAGTGGCCCCCTTAGCCCACTAATCCAATGCTATTCTCATTATATGGGTCACTGCTTAGCTCTTTGACCTTTGGTTGGAGGCTCACACTGGGAGAACCCCCTTACTAGATAACGACATCAAAAATTGTTAGTTAAAAGATCATAAAGTGTAGTGATCATTACACGATTCATTGTACAATTCAAATGTCCTTACGGGTTGCAATCCACCAAACACGTCCCATAAAACCTCAGCTGGATGATTAACCTATTATTGCTAGTCCACCTCAAAATGCATGGGATCTTATCTTCAAAATCATTGCCATTCTTTGCATACGACGATTTTATAGATGGAATAGTCTCATACAGCCAGATCTACATCAATATAAATTAGATCGTATTAGTTAAATGTCATAATGCAAAGAATCGTCACTGCATGAAAATCATAATAACATCTGATTTACAAATAATAATAATAATAATAATTACCCATAATACATAAGCACATCCATATAGGTTATACTTCTCCTTCTCTTGTGTTTCTTTTGAGGCCACCCTTTATTGATACTTAGTTGCCCTGTCCACAGCCACACTCTTGTGGCCATTATAGATCTTCCACCATGCTAATATACCCTAAGGATAGTCTTTGAACTTGTTGAAATCATCAACTAGTTTAATTTTCTATCAGCTCAATAGAAGACGTTCCAACACCCAATACTTAGTTAACTTCACGACATTCAAATCCCTAATAACATTAAAATCCAAAGACTCAATCCAATTCTTGAACTAATTAATCTTTATATGCTTGTTGTCCATAAGATATTGCTTCAAATATTTATCTCGCAAGCGGTACGTAGGGTTCTTCTCAAAATTGAGCAATGGTCCCCACTTGAGCTCAGTGATAAGGTCGAACTCATGTTTAGAAAATCTAATAGCCTTCCTTGCATGATCAAACATTCCACTATTATTAAAAACTTAACATATCGTACATGAAGCAAAGCAAAATAATATAAGATTAAGAGAGCTTACCGAACACGATGTACCATAACTCCTTCTCCATATCATCAATCTGCAGCTCATGCAACAAAACATTATAGATCAATTTTCTTAGGAAAGTCATATCATAGATCTTCACCAGTTTTCTAAAGTGTGCCTTCTTTTTGAATATCTTCTTTTACTTATCTGTTACCTTATGATATACTGTGATGCAATCCAACCCCACCATTATGGTAAATACTCTATCATAATAGGCGGTATATGATATTTTAAGGTTGAACTGATCCTCAGCTTCGTGGGCTTTATTTCTAAACCTGAAATAATGGGTAAAATTGGGTAAAACCTTAAAACCATGCATAAATAGTGAAAAAACAAATATGTCTTTAAATTTCACAATTTGACAAAACCCTAATTGAATTGTCAAATTGAACATTTCAACAATTCGGTAGAGTAAAGGAACATTTGACGATGGTGGTCTCAAGTTCGATGATAAAATTCGACAATTTGACAACATAGTAATTAACTTCGACGATAGTTCGACAATGGACCAAAGTAGACTAAACAAGATGCCTTCAAATTAGATAGTTCGATAATCTTCAACGATTTGATGACTGTGTTTGATGGTTCGACAGGTCTATAACTACTAGTAGAATTGTTGAATCAATCACTTCATAATTGAAGAAGTGAGTTTGATAGTTTGACGATTCATATCCTATTGGTCGACCATAGTTCGACAATACAACAGGGCAATTAGATAGTTCAACAACAATATTCACAGCAATATTCAACAAGATAATGTAAGGAATTCGACAATTCGATGATGATTCGACAGTTTGACACCATCGAACCATCGTCTTTAACCCCCAAACTAAACATAGATGACACGTAGCAAAACACAATCACATCAAAATGCAACGAAAAATAATCTACAATCTAATTTAGCCTATTGTTAAGTTATTAAAGTGCACATAATAATCAAAATAACCCTATAACAGTAACTCAAACGTCATCCAGGAATCAAATAGCCTACATGCATTATGCAATCTCTCTCTAAACACAAAATTTAGCATCAAATGCAGGCAATCTCTCTCTAAATACGAAATATACTAAAAAAATTGAATGTTTTTTTTAAATAACTTATCTGGATTATAGATGCTTCGCTACAATTAGGAACTCTCTCATGTCTCTCTCTCTCTAACCATGAACTACCATTCTTCCTTCCGAAAAACTCTTCGTCTACGTACTTTGTGTGATCTCTCCAATTGAAATGGGTGTTTGGTAACTCAAAAAATATGTGAATTAGTGCTCTGCTTTGAATAATCTTGGAGGAGGGAAGAGGGAAGAAAGAACGAGAAGGTTATGAGTTTGAAATATCAAATGGGCATTGAGGTAATTTCAGGGGTAGCAGGCTAATTGGATGAAAATTTTATAGGCCAAGGCTAAAAATAAAAAAGGTCCCCATTTGGATAATGAAGGAACCTAATCTAATTCAACCCTTGTACCATCTTGCCCTCCCTTAGCCTCAATTATCAATGACCAAAGTACCCCCCAAGTGGGCTTTAGGTTTAACAAGTTGGGCTAAGTGTGCCTCATACCTCTTGTTTGTGCCATCTAGACCATAGCCCATCCAAGAGCTTCTTGAATGGCTTTTAAAAAGCGTACCAATAGAGCCATCGATGGCACAAACATGATACTGTAAAAACAAAAAAAAAAAAGGGTTAAAGAACGATCAACAAGTAACAACAAAATCAATAAAGATTATGAAACACTAGTAAAGAAAAATAATAATATTGAACATAATAATAACTAAATACGTGGTATCAATACTCTCTCTAGGTAAGAAATCCGTAATATCTTAGTTAAATTTAATTTTTAACTTTAGTGTTAAATACGAAGAACCGATGTCAATTCTCAACAACATTAATATAATGATAAGCTAGTGAACCAATTATTTTTTTTATGGTGAAACGGTAGTGTTTAGTAGTGAGTTATAGCGAATTTAGCTAAAAATTAAATAAGAATGTGGAGTCAACACAAGTCAAAGAAAAAAGAATACTTGCGTGCTGAGAGATAGAATCAAGTGACTAACCATTAGCATCTGAATTTCTAGGATTCTTATATAATTAAACTTATGAGCTCGTGTGTGAAACATGAACCATGTATTAATGGTGACATGTAATTAACATCCACATCCAATTGTCTGCAATAGCCTCACACTTCTTGGATTCGATGTAATTGCAAAATGCAAAGTATCCACATGGTAGATAGTTTTTACTCGAACCATAAATTATAGCAAGGAGTCACAAACGTACCAATGTTGTGACTTAGCTTGGTACGTCTATGCAACGGCATTAACTTTTGTCTACCAAGTTAGATGTAATAATACTCCCTAACAAAAATCGTAATAGAGAAATGAATTTCTGTCATATTAAAAATTAGGTTACAACCTTGGTTTATAAACACAATTGTCTAGCTTAAAAATAGTAACAAACTCCTAAAAATATGAAACTTCCCAAAAAATTTTGTATCTAACTCTAATTCCTAGAAATCAGGTAAAATCTGCACCTAACTCTAATTCCTATAAATCAGGTAATTATTCAATATTTTCTACACAATATTTCTAAATAAGGCTACTTAATTTAACACTCCCCCTCAAGCTGGTGAATGGATATCTTCCATCCTAAGCTTGCTAATAACGTCTTAAAACACAGTGCTTGTCAGTCCCTTTGTGAGTATGTCTGCCAACTGATCCTTGATTGAAATAAATGGAGTGCATATCATACCATTGTCTAGTTTCTCCTTGATAAAATGTTTATCAACTTCAATATGCTTTGTTTGATCATGTTGGACAAGGTTATGAGCAATATTGATGGCTAATTTATTATCACAGTATAGCCTCATGGGTCCTTCCCATTTTATTCTTTAGTCATCTAAGATTATCTTCACCCAGAGTAACTCACATATTCCCAACGCCATTGATCTGAATGCTGACTCTACACTTAACCTTGCTACCACATTCTGCTTCTTACTTCTCCATGTTACAAGATTCCCACCTAGGAGAGTACAGTACAGTAACCAGATGCTGATCTCTTGTCGACCAAAGATCATGCGTAATCTGCATCAGTATAAGCTTCTAATGTCATGTCTATGCCTGTTCATTTCTTAAACAAAATTCCTCTTCCTGGACTACCTTGCAAGTATTGTAATATCCTATTTACTGCTTTGAGGTGTGATTCTTTAAGATTGTGCATAAATTGGCTAACCACGCTCACTGTAAATGCTATATCTGGTCTTATTTGTGTTAGATATATCAACCTACCAACAAGCCACTGATAGGATCCTCTATCTACGACGGGCTCTTCTGGAGCATCACATAATCCATGATTGAATTCGATCGGTGTCTCAACCGGTTTACAACTCATCTTCCCTGTTTCTTTCAACAAGTCGAGTACATACTTTTGTTGGGAGATGAAAATTCCTTGCTTTAAATGCGCTACTTCAATGCCTAGGTAAGTGTTTTAATTTTCCTAGCTCTTTGATGTCAAACTCCTTCAAGAGAAATTGCTTCAAATTGTTCATCTCTTCTACATCATTACCCGTTATGATGATATCATCTGCATAAACTAACAATGTTGTGACTCTCCCGTAATCTGAGTGTCTCACGAACAAAGAATGGTCCCCTTGACTTTGCTTGTATCCCAACGATATCATCACCTTAGCAAACCTTCCAAACCAAGCTCGTGGTGATTGTTTGAGCCCATAAAGAGCTTTCTTTAGCTTGCACACCATTCCCTCTTTAGATTTAAAACTAGGGGGAACTTCCATGTAAATTTCCTCTTCTAGATCATTGTGGAGGAATGCATTCTTAACATCAAACTGTTGTAGATTCCACTCGAAATTAGCAGCTAATGACAAAAGTATCCGTACTGTGTTCATTTTCGCAACAGGGGCAAATGTCTCAAGATAATCAATGCCATAGGTTTGAATGTATCCTTTGGCCACCTATCTCGCCTTGTATCTTTCTACCGAGCTGTCAGCCTTGTATTTTATAGTGAAAACCCACCTACATCGGACCAGTTTCTTCCCTCTCGACAATTCAACTAACTCCTATTTCTTGTTCCTCTCAAGAGCTTTCATCTCAGTTTTCATAGCATCCTCCCATTTCTTGTCTCCTAATGCCTAAGTTAGATTTCTCGGTGTGAGAATTGTATGGAGATTGGTTAGGAAGGCTTTATGGTTTTGCGATAGATTTTGATAGGACATGAAAAGATACAGTGGATGTTTCGTGCAAGTTCTTGTTCCTTTCCTAAGTGCAATTGGTAGCTCTTCAGTACTCGATTTTTTATGTTCGTTTGCTGGTTCAATTGGCTCAACACTTTGTGTGACACTGTCGGTTGGTTTGGAAGTGGTTTCAGGAATTTGGGCAACAACACGAATGGGAGATTATACCTATACTGGTCGAGAGACTGGTATTTTCGTCCTGGAATAAACCTGCAGTGGCTGAATGTTATCTTGATTTCCCTCATCTTTCATCATTTCATCTGATTTGGTTGACTCGACTGACGGAGAAGTAGGAGAAGTGGACTTACCACGAACAGAATCAGATTCAGATTCCATGAATGGTTTTGATTGTAATGAAGTGGGCTCTGAGAAGGTTATGGGTACAAACTCAAATTGGGCACCCTGAACAAAACTAGGATCAAAAAGAAACATATCCTTTGCTTTATCTTCATTCAAGGTCTCCCCCTAAAGATAAGCATGCTGAAAAAAAAAAGATTCTTCTTCGACAAAAGTAAAATCAGCTGAGACAAAAAAAAATTTTAGTAGGTGGATGAAAACATTTATAAACCTTTTGTACGGGGGAATATCCGATAAGAATGCATCGAAGCAAGTGGATCCAATTTGCTCCTATTGTGAGAATGAACATGAACAAATGCAACACACCCAAAGATTCGAGGAATAAGATTGTTTGAAGCAGAGAAGTTTGGAAAAAATTTTGTAGGAGTATCAATTGGACTTTTGAACCCAAGGACACGTGTCAGGAGCCTGTTAATAAGATGGGCATCGGTTAATATAGCTTCACCCCAATATTGTTTGAGAACATTCTTGTGAAATAGAATGCTCTAGTGATCTCTAGGAGATGGCCATTCTTTCGCTTAGCCACACCATTTTGTTATGGGGTGGTAACACATGAGGATTCATGAATAATCCCTGTTTTCTAAAAGAATGGAATAAGGATTTGATTGAAATAATCCTTGGCATTGTCTGATCAAAATCTCTTAATTTTTACATCAAACTAAGTATTGATCATGTTGTAAAAAATAGGAAAAATAGTGCTAACATCATATTTATTTTTCAAGAGGTAAAGCCATGTGACTCGAGTACAATCATCAATAAATGAAACAAACCATCTGGCACCATAAATATTTGGAATGTTAGAAGGCCCCAAATATCGCTATGAATGAGAGAAAAAGGAACAAAGGTTTTTATATTGCTTATTGAAAAAGAAGCACGTTTGTGTTTGGCAAGTTCACAGTCATTACAATGAAAGGTTTCAAAAGTAAGACCTTTAAATAAAGAAGGAAACATCAACTTGAGCACTCTAAAAGGAGGATGACCTAAACAACGATGATGAAGCCAAATTTTATTTTGGTTTGACATGACAAACTCGGAAAAAAATGACGTAGATCTGGGATTTTCAACTCCTGATATACTGCTTTGTTTTTTCAGGAAATAGAGACCGTCTCTCTAACTAGGACGTCCAACATCCTCTTCGTGTCTAGTGCCTAAAAAATACAATGTGAAAGGAAAAAGGTTACACTGTAATTTAAATCTCTGGTTAATTTTTGAATGGAAATAAGGCTTGCAAATAGCTTTGGAACATGAAGGACATTTCTTAATGTAAGGTCCTTGTTTATGTAAATATCCCCTTGGCCAACAACAGTGGTGATGGACCCGTCGGCTAATGTGATCTTTCTATGGCTACAGCTAGGAGTATAAGAGCTAAAATATTTGGAGGAACAAGTCATATGATCAGTGGCTCCGGAATCAATCACCCACATGTGAGGAGAATTTCTTTTTGAAACATTAGTACAAGAGGAAGAAGAAATACCTAAAAGCACCAATGAACAAGTACCTGTCGAAGTACCTGTCAAGGTTGGCTTCTCAAAAGATCCCAAAAAGGTTTTTAGCTTCTCAATTTCTTCGATGTTAAATTCAATCGCAGATTTCTTAGAATTTTCTTCACTGGTTGACGAAGTAGTCACCCTTTATGCCTGACTTCGATCGTTCACACTTATATTGGGCTTTTCATTGGGCTTGCTATGAAGTTTCCAGCATCTCTTCTTGGTGTGACGATGCTTCTTGCAGCATATGCAGAATAGAGAGTCTCGGTTGAATGGTTTGGTTGAGTCCCCTCGAGTAACTAATGAAGGAGTGTTTACCTCTTTCAATTCTACGACTTTGGTAACAAGTGCAGAACCATCTCCCCCTTGAAATTCAAGCATAATACTCGCCGCTCTTCAGTGCATATAATAGAGATTGTCTCATTCAGAGATGGCAGGTCCGTTTTCCCAAAATCTGCACTCTTACAGCATCAAATTCAACGTTTAATCCTACAAGAAAATCATAAATACGATTTTTCTCTACAAAACACTTCAGAATTGTTGCATCTTCATTGTAGTGCATTTGGATACATTGATAATGGTCCAACTCTTGCCACAAGCCTTGTAAGAGACTCGAATATTTAGTGACAGTCTGAGTCCCTTGTGTGGTTGCTGAAATTTTCATCTTAATTTCGTAGATTTGTGCAGCATCATTAACCTTGGAATATGTATGTCAAATAGCTTCTCAAATCTTCTTGGCAGTTCCGAAAAACATACGTGTATCATTAATTTTTGGCAGCATCGAGTTCCATAACCATGACATCACCATGGAGTCTTGTTCGTCCCACGCCACAAATTTGCAATTGTCCTTCGAACGACCTGTGCCCATTAAATGGCTCAATTTTCCTCTGCCTTTTAGGAAAGTGCGAGCCAATTGTGACCACTTCAAGTAATTCTTCCTATTCAATCGATATGCGGGTTGAATGTTTTGCAAGTCTCCAGTTGTAGCAGCAACAGTATTCTCGAATGCAGGGGCACTCGTGACAGGGCTGCTGATTTCGGCAAAACTTTTGGGTGATTCTGACATGATTGATTGAATGAAAAAATAGATACAAATAGAGAAATATGAGAGAGAAGGCTAAGATGATTGAGAGGAATAGAGAAGATGGAACTTGGCTGGGTATGGCCAGAGAAAAGAACAGATTAAAAAAATTTCAGAGTTTATTAGGAAAGAGCCAACAACTTTGATGCCATGATAGAAATCATAATAGAGAAATGAATTTCTGTCATATTAAAAATTAGGTTACAACCTTGGTTTATATACACAATTGTTTAGCTTAAAAATAGTAACAAACTCCTAAAAATATGAAACTTCCCAAAAAATTTAGTACCTAACTCTAATTCCTAGAAATCAGGTAATTATGCAATATTTTCTACACAATCTTTCCAAATAAGGCTACTTAATTCGACACTCCCTTATGACTCTTCTCACGTATAATCTATTTGTTAAGGTGTTTCATGAATTTGAACCTCTTACCGAGCTATTTCTAGGATATACCAAGTTAGAAAAGTTGTGAAGTTTTGATAGCGGATTCTTTTTTTAAACTGGAGTTTGAAAATATAACTTTCATCTTGTTAAACGGTCTCCAAATAGATAATTATTAGCAACAGTTTTGCATGACTCCTATCCCTCGTTATCCAATCATGTAAAGATCCACATCCATGAAGTGGAGTGCTTTTGGACTAAAATTGGGTAAATTAAATAGACGCCTTTGAGGTGAGGTTTGACATTTCCTAAAACTCACGTAACTGAAGAAGTGACATAAAGACCCCAGTTTTTTTTTTTTAATAATATTAGCTAAATCTATCAACTCATTTATAATATGTACTGCATGGATTAAAATACCCTAAAGCCAACATTTGAAGATAATAAAAGAAAAATAAAAAAGAGAATAGTGAAAAAATATTGTAAGCAAATTTTTATTTGTTTTATCATCATCATCTACTCTATATTATTGGTTTTTATCATTTATTTTAATGGTCAAATGAGAGTATTAGTGAGTTATAGGGAGTTTAGTTGAAATTAAAAGAAGAATATGAAGTCAACACTAGTCAAGAAAAGAGAAAACTTGTGAGCTTGGAGATCAGAGAATTGTGTGACGAACCATTTTGCATTTCAACTAGTGCGATTCACATAACTTTCCATGTGAAATATTAGATCCTAAAAGCCTAAAACGGGTTTAAAAAATGTGTAATTTTGTCAAAGATAGAACCAACCCTTCTCTTTTGACTATTTTCAAAAAGTGACGAAGGTATTTCCAATGTTGGTTTATATTAGGATAAAAATGCAATATATCATCGATATATACAATGATGAATTTGAAATAAGGATTGAAAATGACATTCATAATTCTTTGAAACTTTAAAGGTGCATTTTTTAGATCGAATAACATAACATTCCATTCGTAGTGACCAAAATGTACTATGAAAATTGTCTTGTATCGGTCTTTTTTGGCTATTTGTATTTGCCAAAACTCACTTTTAAGATCAAATTTTGAAAATATGTGGGCTGAATAAAATCTTTTGAGGAGATCTTTTTTATTTGGAATCGGATTCCAAATCTATTTTAAAACATCATTTAATGGCTTATAATTAATTACAAGTCTTGGAGCTCCTCTTTCTGATTCGGCTTCATTTTCAACATAGAAAGCCGACAAAGCCATGGAGAATAACTCTTCTTAATAAGATTTTTATTAAGAAGATATTTAATTTTTTTTTTTTTACAGAGTTCTAGTCTTTCAGGACTCATCTGAATAGGTCTTGCTTTTATGGAAATTTTCCTTTCATCAAATTCTTTTTCATAAGGAAGGGAAACAATATGTTTCTTTCTTTTCCAAAAGGCATTAGGAAGAGTTGAGCAAACTTCCTTTTTTAAAAGTTCTCTAAACTATTTAATTAGTTTTTGCATATCTTGAATATTTTTGTCAAGAATTTTTGTGACGCACTTCTTTCTTAAGGAAAAAGAGAAATCTTTCTTTATTATTAATCTTTCCTTGTAGGCAATGAAGATCTTGTTTTGCTCTTCTACAAAGTCAAACCTTATTTGGTAACCGGAAAAATGAAACTTGGAAAATTGAAAGCAACCTTTTGAAATTCTATTGTAAGGAGAGAGAAAATGCTGAAGTTAAGTAGTGTTGCAAGGTTTTCGAGATGTTTCATGCAAAAGCACATGGAAGACTTAAATACAAGAAAAGTAGAAAATGAGCAATATATAAATAGTAGCAAATAGTGCATGAATAATAAAAAGTATACAATTATTGTACATATTTTACAAGATATTCAACTATGCTACTATTCTTTTTCACATGATAAAATAGCTTTCAAGGCGTGAGTGAGAGAATCAAGGAAAGCTATGAGCTCGTGTGTGAAACATAAACCATGTATTAATGGTGACATGTAATTAACATCCACGTGTTTGTAATAGCCTCACACTTCTTGGATTCGAAGTAATTGCAAAATGCAAAGTATCCACATGGTGGATGGTTGTTACTTGAACCATAAATTATAGCAAAAAGTCATAAACATACTAATGCTGTGAGTTAGCTTGGTATGTGTATGCAACGGCATTAACTCTTATCTACTGTCACGCCCCAAAATCTCTTATATGGAAACTTTAGGTATGATAAAAATATAAATAGAAAACGATGCAGTTTTTTCTTTCATTGGCTAAGAGTAAAATTCATAAACATCTTAGTACATATCGTCCAAGATATTCAAGATCTTTTTTTTTATCATAAACATATCTTTTTATACATTTCACATATGTCAAGTACAAATGTCTAGCTATTTATTCAAGATAGACTTGTACATATGCCGACATCTAAACTTTAGTATATGGTTTACTTTCTATACAACAAAATTGCATATCATAGTCTAGGCTAAGTCAACATGTTTTCCAAAAACATAGTGTGCATGCAAACATCCAGACTCTCTAGAACATCACTGGCGCAGACATCCTTATGTGTACCTGTGGAGGAAGGGGTGAGCATACACAGCCCAGTAGGAATTTCTTAATCTAACATCCAAATACAAGCACTCATCCTTTAATGCAAAACATGCATTTTTCATATCCTAACATGTACAACACATACATCCCTTACAGTATACAAGTGAACTATCCAAAATCATTAAGCACCACCAACAATGCACAAGGTATAACTTACACAATATAGTTATGCAAAATACTGTTATCAATTAATATCACTTTTCTAATATAAAATCTCTTGGATTGTATGCACACAATTTCCATTTCCAAACATAATTCAAGTTTGAACATATATAATTTCATTGTATTGTTCCTTGGATTGGTGCTTCATAGCCTCACCATTTCCAAGTTTGTATCCATTAAATTCATTCCTTGGGTTGGTGCTTCCCAGTCTCACCAATCCCAAGCTTACTCATGTGTTATGTAAGCCAATGAAATTTCAACAAACTGTTATCCACTTTGAAAAATACTAAAATTCACATCAAACTCCGAATTGAATGCTAAATTAAACCCTTCCTATGTTTAGAATATGACCAAAATTCTCAAATTTCAATACATCTTTTCAATTAACACAGTGTAAACAAAATATCAAGATTAGTCAGTAAACAATATAAACTTTTAGGATTCTAGAGTAGAGTTTGAAAAATTCTTAAAAGTTATATAAAAATGCGATTAAGGTAATTCAACCTGAGAAAGAAAGATAATTGAATATATTTTAAGGAAAAAATATTAAATTTCCAAGAAAATACTTTAATAAATACTAGTTTTCAAAAATATGTAACTTATTCTGATGAAAAATGAAAATTCTAAGTTCAAACAAGAAATTTTGAAGATTCACCAAAATTTCATTTAAGAGCCAAATTTAATGAGACCAATGGCATTTTAAAATTTCACATGTCTATTTTTCAAATAAAATAAGAAATCTCTGAAAACATTTCTTAAACGCTATCTTTTTCAGAAATATTTCTATCAACTTAGATAAATAGATGAACATTTCAACACATAGTAGGTTCATTCAAAAATTTACTAAAATTTCATTTCTCAACCAATTTAATCATATCTGATGGCTATAGAATCCTTGACATGTGTATTTTCATGAACAAAAAATAAATTCCTTAAATCGGATCTCAACAACTACAGTTTCACAAAATTATCTAGGTTAGTTAGGTGAAATAGGGTTGTTTTCAGCTTTCAACAATCGTATTCCAAAATTCACTAAAATTTCATTTCTCAACCAATTCAATCAAATCCAATGGATACATAATCCTTGACATGTCTACTTTCATGAACTAAAAAGAAATTCCTCAAATCAGGTCTCAACAAATACATTTTCATGAAATTATCTAGGTCGGTCAGGTAAAACAAGGCAGTTTTCAACTTTCAACAATTATATTCAAAAATTCATTAAAAATCTATTTTAACTCTAATTCAAGCAAAACCAGTGGCAAATTAAAGCTTTATATATCTACCTTCACAAACAAAAGAAAAATATGCAAGATTAGAACTGAATCATGTGCAGTTGATCAGAATAGTATATGCACACTAGAAGAAATGTTGCCTTTTACAACATTGCTTTACAGCGTTTTTAGTTTGAATGTTGTAAAAGCAAACTAGCCAACACCTTTCCCTCACTAATTATAGCGTGTGAAAAATAGATGTTGTCTATTTGAAAATAGAATTAATTTTACAGCGTTTTTTAAACGTTGTGCATATTTGATAAATTTACAACAATGGACGTTGCGTTTTGGAGATTAAAATGACGTAAAATTTTATTTTTATTTTTCTTTTTCGCAAGTTGATCAAATAGTTTCGCGGGATATATAAATTTTGCCTTATGTTTACAGCACTTTTTAAACGTTGTAACATCCTTATAAAATTCACAACTCCAAACGATGCGTTTTGGACAGATAAAATAAATTAAAAGAATTTTTTAACTTTTTTATTTCGCGCGGGTTGCCTAAATAATACCCGCCTCTCTCGTTTCACTAGTTTCTACCCTAATTTTGCTATCAATCCCATGACTCATCAAAGTTTAGACACAACCTTCCCAGAGATTGAAAATTAGATCGTGAAAGCTTATCTTCGATTGGAGAAGTCAAGAAGCTTGCACAAGCCACTTCACTGTCGCCAAGTCTTGCCTCCACTCTAACAACTTTGTTGTCCTCTACTACAACCACCTCCATCTCCAACCTCCTCACATGCAACTTGCCAGTCATCCTCTATTGTAACTGCAACAGCTAGCCTAGTGCGGTTTGTGTCTCTCCCATTATATAATTTTTAATTGTTGATTGGTCTAATTATTGCTGGCTATGCATCTGTTTGTGGGTCTATGGAGTTTTTATTAACCAATAGAAGTTTGGGCATTTGGTTTTGTTCTGTCTTTATTTCGCAGATCATAGAAATTACATAATGCAGAGAATATGTTTGATGAAATGTTTGGTTGAAGAAGATGTTTTCGTAAATTTTGATCTAAACTTTAATAATTCATGTGGGTCATGATCTCTTTTTATTTGTTTAATTTTTTCTTCTTTGTAAGCCACCATGTGGGTCACGATCTCTTTGCCTTTGACAGCAAAATGGAAGTTTAAGACAAGTCAAACCATGTGGCTTATTATTCTTATTTTTTGGTTCTAGGATTTGAATATCAAATTGCAAACAAAGAGTTATAAGTAATAGAAAAAGCATTTTGTTATAACTACATATTAATTTAAAGGATATTAATTTATCCTTTAAAAAGCATTTTAAAGGATAAAGCAATGATATTTTAATTTACAACTACATATTCAGTTTAACATCAGAATTATGAACTGTGAGAAAACATCAACAGTGACCTCAAACATTTTGTTACTGATGTTATGAACCCACCTAAAAGATAGAATGTTAGAAATCCTTATTGTAGAAAGGGCTAAAAGAAAGAATATTAGAATTTCAGCTATATCACATTTTTGTTGACTTATTTAAGTTAATCAATAGACTATATTGGTTTATTTTTATTTTATTGATTATTGGTCTCGCTGATGGTGTGTGTTAAAGGAATGTTATGAGTTTTGAATTTCCAATCCCACCTTATATTTTATTCATTATTCTATATATATATAGAATAAATGCTGTCTAATTGTACGAGTTGTTTTGGCATAAGTAGCAATCATATGCATTCTGTTTGCTGGGATTATTTTATATTTGATGACAATCAATTAGATAACTGATAAGTCATCAAAAGGAAACTTTTAAGTTTAAATATTAATAACAAAGAAAAATCAAATGCTTATGCAAAAAGATTTGAAATCCGTAAGGTAATTCACAAGTAATAAAATAATAAATGATGCTAAATGATTGGTTGCACATAAACATAATTATTCCTTCACCATTCTTGATGGGGCCAGGTTGAATGAGAAAAAAGCCCATGTGTTGAAACAATGACCCTTCACCAACTAAAGAGAAAACGATGTGCACCATGTGCTTTGCTTGCTTGCTCTCATCCTATGCCTACCTTCCAAATAAGTTAGCAAAGATTAGATCATAGAATAATCATATAAATATATAAAATGAATTCCTCCATTTAAAGTTCTATTATAATTAATTTGTCTTTATCATTAGCTGACCCGTCAAAGACAAAAGCACATGGTCCCTCTATGTGCCTTTAATAACCAACCAAAATTTTTATTAATTTATTTACTTTTTTAGCATTATAAAGATAAAACATGAAACATAGATGTTAATTATATGTGAGACGCTAATTATATTTTTTTAATCAATCTTTGATAAAATAGTAATTTATAAATTATTTTAATGTTGCTTCGATTTAGTTGTTTAAAATAGTTAAATTTCTTTTTTGTCTCTGCTTTTTAATACTAATGTGATTGTAGATTTACCATTAATCCTAATTCAATATAAGTCTTATCCACCCTTTTTTGTCTTGCTACTTTTGTCTAATTTTTATTTTTATTATGTTTTAAAAACCATATTTTTTTCATAACAAACAGGACCATTAATCCATTGAAGTATAGTTACGTTCCAGTTGATATCGTTTTTTTCTTCTCTACTCATCTCTTTGAGTGTTACCTAAGGTACAAGCTACTCATCCAAGATTTTCTTTTCTTAATGTTCTGTTTTGTTTATTTCATAAACATATCCCATGTAGTTTAACACTCTTTATGGTAAGCCATGTCACCTTCCAGTAGAGCTCGAACACAAAGCATGGTGGGCAGTAAAGCTTTGTAACATGGAGATGGATGCTGCTGGAGAGCAAAGGAAGCTTCAACTGCAAGAATTAGAAGAACTTAGAAAT
>SNVD02012566.1:0-68089 GCA_013180625.2 Boswellia sacra | reverse complement strand
ATTGCTTAATCTATGGACACAATTTCGTGATGAATTGCAGTATTATAGTCTAGGGAAGCTGACTAAAAACGACCCTGTTTGCCAGTTTATAAGAAAACTGGATGGGAAGCAAATCCCCGACTCATAGAAGGCGTTTTCAGCCGTTACTGGACGTAAAACCAGAGGAAGATGTGAGCCACAATCACAACTACTTGTATATTTGAATGTGTGTTGTTTTTGTCGATTTTTTTCTTGTTTTGTTTGATCTGATTATCAATGTTGTTTTTGTGTTGTTGTTGTTTGTTGATTTTGTTTGTTTTAATTTCAAGTTTTCTTTTTGACAAACCATATGACTACCCTATGACATAAGTACACGTGGGAGACAAGAGTGGAGGTTATGTCAACCTCCATCGAAAGTATATCGCTACTTTTCATGCTTCACGTGGGAGACAAGTGTGGCGGTTTTGTCAAACCCCACCGAAAGTGTATCTCCATTTTCCATGCTTCACGTGGGAGACAAATGTGTAGGTTTTGTCAAACCTCGCCGAAAGCATATCTCTTTTTTCAAATTTTGGGGTGATAAATCTGCATCGAGCAACCCCCACCGAAATTATGTCCCCATGTGTCAAATTTGAGAGTTTTACGTGTGTATATATCCATGCTGCATATTTTGAAATGTCATTTTATAACCTGTCTTGCACTTGAATCGCATAATACCTAACGTACATCATTGTCTTATACAAGTTTAGAGCACTTTTAGAAATGGAGAAAACACCAATTCGGCGATTCCAAAATATATGCGTATTTTGTGGATCGCATTTTGGTAAAGATTGAGAGTTTACAACAGCAGCTCTTGATCTTGGTAGGACATTAGCTGCGAGGGGTATTCATTTGATTTATGGAGGGGGTTGTCTTGGGTTAATGGGGTGTGTGTCGACAGCTGCATCCCTAGGAGGGAGCAAAGTTCTCGGCATTATCCCTAAACCATTAGCTGTACTAGATATCGTAGGCAACACAATCGGGGAAGAGTTACAGGTCTCTAGTATGCATGAGCGTATTGCACATATGGTTGTTAAGTCCGATGCATTTATAGCTTTGCCGGGTGGTTATGGTACATTAGAGGAGATATTTCAAATCACCTCTTTGGCACAGCTAAACATCCATCGGAAACCCATTGGTTTGTTAAATGTCAATAATTTTTTTGATGGTTTGTTGTCTTTTCTTGATCAAGCAGTAGAAAAAAACTTCATCTCACAGTCGTCGAGGCAAATCCTGGTTACAGCTTCAACTGCAGGGGAGTTAATTGACAAATTGCAAGCATTCGTCTATTCGCCTGATCCAACAATAGCTCGGATAGATTGGTTTGCGGAGGGCAATAAAAGGCGTAAACTGGATTTAGCGCTCCATCTGTAATCTTTATCTACTGGTTTGCTTCACTTTTGTTTGCTTTCTTTTTATTGTGTTTATTTGAGATTTTTCATGTTATTTCTTTTGAGCTTTCTCAGGTTATTTCTTTCGTTCCAGGTAATATTTTCTAATCTTGGATTTTAGAGTGGTGGCTTAAAAAGTTCAAGTCCTCTTGAAACGCATTGTGGATCTCTTTAATCCATAATGGCTGAATAAGGAGGCTAACTTCTAAACTTTTTAGACCCATTCTAACTAACTTGTTTTTGTTTGCTGATTTGTTGGACTTTGTTATTTTATGAGTAAGTTTAGTTTTATGTAATTTAGAGTTGTTATGCATTTTTGTCTTTATCAGTTTCGATTCAAAAAAAAAAATTTGTGGAAAAAACTTGAGAATGGCAGAATATGGGGTTTCTTTAACCCTTGAAACGCATTCTCTCTAAATAAATCTGTAGTTTGTTTATTTCATATTGTTTGAAGTGTCTTGTCTTATTTTGTTCTTTCATAATAAAGGTATATAGGCTAGAAACCTTAAGTCTGCGGGCTACTGGTCCTAAGGATTGTTGAGATATACAATCTTGACTCAGGTGTAACAACGCCACGTACCTCTTTTCTTGCATTTTGTGGGTCGATGATAAGATAATGATTGAATTAAGAATAACTCTTGGAAAATGATAAATGATGCATGGATCTGTGTGCTTGAAATGTTTATTGGTTTTCGCTTTGCTTTTGATTCCTTGCGCAACATTGAGCACTGAGCTATTATCACTGAGTTATTTGTTCACTTAGAGAAAGTTTATGTAATTTAAATGTTTCTTCAGATTTCCATGAATTCTAGAACTTGTTTGATGGTCACTCGAGGCGAAATCCTAGGCTGTGCAACATTGGGGAAATGATTTAGGCCATCTTTGGACCGTTTGAGCCTTAATAGCCAACCTTGACAGAAATTGATCCCTAGTTACCCCTTTGAGCCTCTGTAAGCCTTTTTCTTTGTTAACTCACTAAAAGATTTCCTAACCTAAAATGAATTTGTTCCAAACAGTTTATCCCTTACCTATGAGCATGTAGATCATTCACAATTAAATTGTGAGCTATGTTCTGGGTTTGGGAAGTTAGAGGAGGTTGGGATGTGTCATGAGCAATGCAAGTGAGTTCTATTGTGTTTGTAAAAAAAAAAAGGAAAAAAAGAAAAAAAGAAAAAAAGTCAATCTGTACTTATCGTCCACGTACTTACACATTGAGGACAATGTGTTGTTTAAGTGTGGGGGAGAGGAAGTGTAATAAAAAAAAGAACAAAAAAAGAGAATAAAAGAAGAAGAATAAGAGATCTATACCCTTAAGTGTTCTTAAAAAGAATGAAACAACAAAGTGTGGGGGTGTAGTTTTCTTTTGTTTTCTAAAAAAAAAAAAAAAAAATTGAGTGTTCTAAATAAGTTTGGGGGAGTAACATGGTGAATTGAAATAAAGTTGTGTTATAGGGTTGAGCTCTACATAGTCTTGAATGATTTATGTGTTTATGGGTGATTTGAGCCAAATTATTATCCTTTATCATACCTTCACCAAGCCAAACGTTACAAGCTTAATAAAGCCCTACTTGATCCATAGTGTTCTGCTTGCTACATTAGTGGAGAGTGACTTGAAAAGCAAGCCTATGGAGTTCATTTATACACACATCTTCACTATTAAATATGATTCATTTTTATGCATAAACTCATCTGGGTTACAAATGATTAGGTGAGAATGGCTCTACACACACACACACTGGAGGAATTGAAGTAGAGCGAAATTAATCTTTGTAATGAAATTCTTGATCAAGTGCATTATTTTAAAGTTTTCCTTGGGTTATAATTAAGTACAATCTTTGAGGCCTATTTGCAAGTTAAAGCATGTGTGTTTTAATTTTTTCTTTGAATCTGTTTCGATTTAGTTTTGTTTCATATCGTCGTAGTTGCTCGAGGACTAGCAAAGTTTAAGTGTGGGGGAATTTGATAGGTGTCTATTTATGTATCATTTTCATATCAATTCATCTATGTTTCTTTGCTATAATCCTTGGTATTTTATGTTTTTGTGTGGTTTTGATGTTTGTAGGAGTTTTGGAGGAACTTGCACCAAAGTGAAGTAAAACCCTTCATTTTCACCTCTGCCAGTCAACCATTTTCTCGGATTTAATTATATTGATATACAATGAAACGATGACATGTTATATACCGTTGGAAAGCTCTCGAAGTCTATTTTCTAGAGAAATTTACGGTTCATAAATCTATTCAGTGTACCGAAAGTTATAATCAAAACAGTGTGAGAAGTGTAGAAATGTAATTCCACAAATCACTGTAGCATGTATAATACGGGACACTGTAGCAGAGTATATAAACATATTTTAGGGTTTTATTTGAAGAACTTGAAGGGGGGAGAACGTGTGGGAGGCTTAAGCTCTAGATTTCTCTCATCTCCTGGAGTTCTTGAAGGAGAAAGAAAGTTTGGAAAGAGGAAGAACTACAAATCTAAGGAGATTTGCAAAGGATTTGCTAAGTTTCTTCCTTTCCCTTTCATTTTCTGGAATATTTTTGTATTGTATTGTATTGACTACGTTTTTGAACATGTATAACTGAATCTGAATTGGTTGAGGGTGATTTCAAAGCCCTTGATATGGTTTTTGTGAGTTGATTGTGTAAGAAATTGTTATCCAATTCTCTAATTGAAGTTGCTTGTATTTTCCCATATCTAATGCTTATGATTGCTTACTGATTGTATTTGGAATGGCCAACTGAATATAATCTGTTGTTGTCTATTGCTAGATTAGAAATCTTGATCCGTAATTGTCATGAATTTCCAATCATTAGTAGCAAAATTGTGATCAGAGATTGCAATTGGAAAATACAACCTAGGTTAAATAATCCGAACCTGTGTGATTATTGCTTAGATCAACCTATCTTTTTTATCGTAATGCTTGCATTGAATTAAATTTAGAGAGCTTGTTCTATGTTGTTTAATGGATAGAGATTAAATAAAGAGCTTATTTTATTTAACAACAAAGTAAGGAAAGATAGGGGTAACAGAGCTTGTTGTTATCTACGGTTGATAACTTCAATGCTGTAATTGGATGACAATTCTACGATTAATTCGCAAATCTGATAGGTGTTTATTTATGTATTACTTTTATATCAATTCGTCCATGTTTCTTTGCTATATTCCTTGGTATTTTTATGTTTTTGTGTGGTTTTGATGTTTGTAGGAGTTTTGGAGCAACTTGCACAAAAATGGAGTAAAACCCTTCATTTTCACCTCTGCTAGTCAGTGATCTTCTCGGATTTAATTGTATTGATATACAATGAACCCGATGACATATTATATACCGTTGGAAAGCTCTCGAAGTCTATTTTCTGGAGAAATTTACGGTTTATAAATCCATTCAGTGTATCAAAAGTTGTAATCAAAACAGTGTGAGATGTATAGAAATATAATTCCACAAGCACTGTAGCATGTATAATACGGGGCACTGTAGCAAGTCACTGTAGCAGAGTATTTAAACACATTTTAGGGTTTTATTTTGATGACTGGAAGAGGGGAGAAGGTGGAGGAGGCTGCATCTTTGGATTTCTCTCATCTCTTGGAGTTCTTGAAGGAGATTGAAGGCTTGGAAAGAGGAAGAACTACAAATCCTAAGAGATTTCATCAAATTTGCTAAGTTTTCCCTTTCCCTTTCATTTTCTGGAATGTCTCCATATTGTATTGTATTTGTATTCTGTCTGAATATGTGTAACTAAATCTGAATTGGTTGAGGGTGATTTCAAAGCCCTTGATATGGTTTTTATGAATTGATTGTGCAAGGAATTGTTATCCAATTCTCTAATTGAAGTTGCTTGTATTTTCCCATGTTTAATGCTTATGATTGCTTGCTGGATTGTATTTGGGTGGCCAACTGAATATAATCTGGATATTGTCTATTGCTAGACTAGAAATCTTGATCCGTAATTGTCTTGAATTTCTAATCATTAGTAGCAAAATTGTGATCAGAGATTGCAATTGGAGAATATAACCTAAGTTAAATAATCCGAGCTTGTGTGTTTATTGCTTAGATCAACCTATCTTTCTTATCATAATGCATCCATTGAATTAAATTTAGAGAGCTTGTTCTAGGTTGTTTAATGGATAGAGATTAAATAAAGAGCCTGTTTTATTTAACAACAAAGTAAGGAAAGATTGGGATAACAGAGCTTGTTGTTATCTACGGTTGATAACTTCAATGCTGTAATTGGATGACAATTCTACGATTAATTCGCAAATCCATATCTTGTGGTAGAGAAGGATCCCTTAACCAGATTTCTCTCATTGATTTTTCATTCAAATTAACTTTCTGTTTTGTTATTCTTCATTTGCATTATTATTTCACTTAGTTAATCAATCAACAAACCCCCCATTTACTCTGTTTTTGCTTTCGAATAACAAATTTAATTAGAATCAATCCTCGTGGGAACGATATCTCACTCATCACTTTATTACTTGTACGACTAGTATACTTGCTAGTTTCGAACGCATCAAAATCCATATCTTGTGGTAGAGAAGGATCCCTTAACCAGATTTCTCTCATTGATCTTTCATTCAAATTAACTTCTGTTTTGTTATTCTTAATTTGCATTCTTATTTCATTTAGTTAATCATTCAACAAAACCCCCCTGTTTAGTTTATTGTTGCTGGAAAATAACAAATTCAATTAGAATCAATCCTCATGGGAACGATATCTACTTATCACTTTATTACTTGTGCGACTAGTATACTTGCTAGTGTTGAACGCATCAGTGAGCAGTGTCACTAGAGTTTAAGATCTTGGCAGGATTTTATTTTTCAAAGATTAAGTCAGTGTGTGAGAGTGAGTCAGCACTATAAATGATCCTAAAGATTGTACAAACAAGAACTTAGTTAATTGCAGCTCTATAGCTGTCCGTGGATGTAGGTTTTATAACCGAACCACGTAAAATCCTCCTGTGCCAATTTACATTACAGTTTACTGTGATAATTCTTATAGCTGCATACTTTTAGAACTTACAATTGGTATTAGAGCAGGTTCACTGATAGACAAGTGAATAAACGATCACGTTGATCTGGAAGGATAGAGTTTATTCGCAATGGAGGATCCGAAACACAACCACCTATATTTGATGATGGTAATTATCCATATTGGAAGGTAAGAATGATGATGTACATCAAATCTCTTGATGACAGGACATATACCAGTATGCTTAAAGGATGGACACCAGCAACAAAGTTGAATGCTTTTGGTGATGCTGAACCCAAATCTAAGGAGGAATGGACTGATAAAGAATACAGACGTTCAAGTTGGAACTCAAAGGCTCTCAATGCAATTTTTGCTGTAGTGGACTTAAACAATTTCGGACAGATTTCTAGGTGGAAAGTGGCTAAAGAAGCTTGGGATATACTTGAGGTAAAACATGAAGGTATCGCATCTGTTAAAAGATCTAAATTGATAAGATTGAATTCCCAATTTGAAAATTTGATGATGCATGAGGATGAGTCAATTTTTGAGTTTTACTCTAAATATGTCATATAAAAAATTCTGCATACATGCTTGGCAAAACTTTCACTGATGCAGAAATTGTTAGCAAAATTATCAGGTCTGTTCCAAATAAATTTCAACCTAAAATTTCAGCCATTAAGGAAGTTAAAAACGCTGATAAGATGAGGGTTGATGAACTGATTGACATTCTCCAAAACTTTGAAATTAATCAGAGTACTAGGAAGCAAAAAGGAAAAAGCATTGTATTCAATGTTAAAACTGAAAAATCTGATGATGAAAGTAATGATGAACTTGATGAAACTGATTCTAAATAGATTGATTGTCTAACAAAGAATTATGTCAAGTTCATCAAACAGAATTTCAGGAAAAAGAATTTCAGGAAAAAGGATCAAGGAAAGCCATCAAACTCAAATGAAGACAAGTTCAAAAAATTCAACAAGGAGAATGACAAAAAGAAATTGAAGCAACCTGATAAGAAAGGACAGATTCAGTGTTATGAATGTTCAGGTTATGGGCATTTTCAATCTGAATGTGCTAATCTCAAGAAGAAAAACAAAGGCTTGACAGCTACTTGGAGTGATGAATCAGAATCTGATTCGGATGATCGAGAATGCATGAATAATTTTGTTGCATTCACAGTATCAGCAGCCAATAAAGGAAAAGTTGTTATGACTGACATAACAGAACACTGCAGAATCAATGCTGATCATTCAGATAAAGAAGAAGGTCCAGAATACTATGAAGAGTTGCAAGAGACTTATAATGCACTGTATGGTGAATGGCTGAATCAGAAGGAAGAAATCAAAACGTTGAAGAAGGAGATTGTAGTTCTGAAATGTGAAAAGTCATATGCTAAAAACCGTATCACAGAACTAGAGATTGTTTTGACAGACCAAACAACACATATTGAGAAAATCACAATAGAACTGATTGAGAACAAAAGATGTGTTGATCAACTTAGAATTGGATCAGCTAAACTTGATCAGGTCTTGAGTCTTGGAAGAGACAACTACAACAAACATGGATTGGGATTCACGGAAGGTAATGTTGCATCCTCATCAACAACAGTGTTTGTAAAAGCTTCAACATCAGGTAAAAATTCTGAACCTAACTCAATAATATCAAGTCCTAGTTCAAAAAGCAATGAAACATTTGTTTCTCCTCTGACTTCTTTCAAATCCAGTCCTGAAAAGGTAAGAAAATTCATTCCAGTTTGTTATTTTTGTGGTAAAAAGGGACATATTAGGCCTAGATGCTTTAAATTGTTGAATCTTTTGTATAAAAGATCAAAACATTTCAAATTGTTACTAAAGTCACAACTGCAGTGGGTTAAGAAAGAGAAGACAGTGTGCAATGTTGCTCTTACTGCTCTTAAACATTCTTCTAACGATTTGTGGTATTTTGACAGTTGCTGTTCTAGGCATATGACTGGAAATAAAGAGTTTTTGAAAAATTTTAAAGCATGCAGGGAAGGAAATGTCACTTATAGAGATGAAGCAAAGAGTAAGATCATTGGCAAAGACACTTTAAATGTCAAAGGCCTACCCAAATTCCAAAATATCTTGCTAGTTGAAGGTTTGAAAGCTAATCTAATTAGTATTAGTTAGATATGTGATGACAAATATATTGTTAATTTCAAACAAAACAAATGTATGGTCTTAGATAAATTTGGTAAATGCATTGTAGAAGGAAATAAATCTTCGGATAATTGCTATTTGGTAAAAATTGCATTTAAAGCTAAGATTTAAGATTTGGAATTGTGGTATCAAAAAATTAGGTCACCTAAATTACAAAGACTTGGTTAGATTGACTAAGTTAGGTGTTGTAAAAGGAGTACCTAAATTTGATGACAATGTAAATAAAATTTGTGGACCATGTCAAATGGGAAAACAAATTAGAAGTTCACACAAATCCAATCCACATCTTAGCACTTCCAAAATACTCAATTTGCTTCACATGGATCTTATGGATCCCATGCAAATTGAAAGCATTACAGGTAAGAGATACATATTTGTTTGTGTGGATGACTTTTCCAGATATACTTGGGTTGATTTCATTAAAGAAAAATCTAACACTTTGAAGCTTTCAGGAATCTTTGTGTTAAACTTGAAAATAAGCAAAATAAGAACATTAGCAGGATAGTGAGAATAAGAAGTGATCATGGTAAAGAGTTTGAAAATGTTAGCTATGCTGATTTTTGCAAATATCATGGTATTGATCATGAATTTTCAGCTCCCAAAACCCTTGAACAAAATGGTATTGTGGAAAGGAAGAATAGAACTCTTCAAGAGATGGCTAGAGTGATGCTCAATAGCAAAAAGTTGATCAAAAGGCTATGGGCTGAAGCAATAAGCACTGTTTGTTATATTTTAATTAGAGTTTTTCTAAGACCTGGCACTAACCAGACACTTTATAAAATTTTGAAAGGTAGAAAACCTAATTTGAAATATTTTCATGTTTTTGGATACAAGTGTTACATCTTAAATGACAGAGAGTTGTTAGAAAAATTCGATTCAAGAAGTGATGAAGGAGTTTTTGTGGGATATGCACAAAACAGCAAAGCATTTCGGGTTTACAATATTCGAACTGAGGCAGTCATGGAATCTGCAAACGTAGTCTTTGATGATCTAGATGATTATGCAGAATATTCAAAAGAGGAAAGCATAACCAGCTTTACAGAAGATACAAAAAAATCAGATTCTAACAGCAATAGTAATAAAGATGATTCAGTTATAAAAGAGGAAACAACTGCTATTAATTCAGACACAACAATGACAATTGACAACTTAAATCTGAACAAAAACTCAATCAGAAATAAAGATGAAAGGAAAGATCCACCCACTTGGATTCAGAAGGCACATCTAACCAGCTCTATCATTGGAACACCAGATGGCATGATGAAAACTAGGAGCAAGGTAAGGAATCAGGTAAGGTTTGCATGTTATGTTTCTTTAGTTGAACCAAAAATGTGAAAGAAGCTTTAAAAGAAGATGTTTGAATTCAGACAATGCAAGATGAACTTAATCAGTTTAAAAGAAATGAAGTGTGGGAATTAGTTCCTAGGCCAGAAAATGCAAATGTCATTGGAACTAAATGGATATTCAAAAATAAAACTAATGAAAGTGGTCAAGTAGTAAGAAATAAAGTTAGGCTAGTAGCACAAGGTTACACATAAGTAGAAGGCATAGACTTTGATGAAACCTTTGCACCAGTAGCTAGACTTGAATCAATCAGATTATTACTTAAAATTACTTGTTTGCTTGATTTTAAATTGTACCAAATAGATGTTAAAACAACATTTTTTAATAGCTATCTCAATGAAGAAGTTTTTGTTGAACAGCGTATGGGTTTTGAAGATCCTAAACATTCTGATTTTGTGTACAGATTGCATAAAGCTTTGTATGGATTGAAACAAGCTCCTAGAGCTAGAAAGGTTGACAAATTTTTTGATCGACAGAGGTTATAAAAGAGGCAGCAATGATAAGACCTTGTTTATCAAACATGCATCTAACTATTTTATTGTTGCTCAAATATATGTTGATGACATTGTTTTCGGATCAACTAACAAAAGTAAAACTAATAAGTTTGTTAAGTTGATGCAGAAAGAGTTTGAGATGATCATGGTAGGAGAATTAAATTTCTTTTTTGGATTGCAGGTTAAGCAAATGAATGATGGGATATTCATATCTCAATCAAAATATGCTAAAAATCTTGTAAAGAAATTTGAGCTTGAGAGTTCAAAACCAATGAAAACTCTCAAAAGACAATGCAGGAAAAGATGTTGATGCAAGTTTGTATAGAAGCATCATTGGCAGCTTGTTATACCTCACAACAAGTAGACTAGACTTGTGCTTAGTGTAGGATTTTGTGCAAGATTTCAAGCAAATCCTAAAGAATCACATCTGACAGCAGCTAAGAGAATCATCAGGTATGTACATGGAACCCATGATTATGGTATATGTTTTTATAAAGATACAAATGATTATCTTGCAGGGTTTAGCGATGTTGACTGGGCAACAAATGCAAATGATAGAAAAAGTACATCAGGAGGGTGTTTTTATCTTGGTACTAACTTGTTTTCTTGGCACAGCAAAAAGCAGAACTCTATTTTTTTGTCTACTGCTGAAGCTAGGTATGTAGCAGCAGGAAGTTGTTGCACACAACTACTGTAGATGAAGCAAATGTTGAGTAATTATGATATTGAACAGAAACCTTTAACTATGTTTTGTGATAATACTAGTGCTATAAACATCTCCAAAAATCCTGTTCAGCATTCTAGAACAAAACACATTGATATAAGATACCATTTTTTAAGGGAACTTGTAGAGTCTAAAGTGATACACATTGAACACATCTCCACTGATAAACAATTGGCTAACTTGTTCACTAAGGCATTAGATACAACAAGATTTGAGAATATAAGAAAGGCCTTAGGCATCTGTCAGTTATCTGAATAAACATTGCTTGCTGTTATGATAATTGTATCTGTAATATCATAAGTTTTTTTTCTAATTTAGCATATGTGAGCTGTAATATAAAAAGTGTGTGAATGATAAGATACTTGTTTAAAATAAAAAATACAGAGAGGGCTATCAATATATGATGTGTGAAAGCCATCGTTGAGAGTAACATCAGGGTATCTAAGAAATATGTTGAGGTCACCCACTCGAATAAAAATGGCTATCTTTATATTATGTGAAAGCAATTGTATTTATAAATCCAATGGGATTAAAATATGTCAAAATAATATTTTTGACATCTCAATCAATTGAAAAGATAGATGAAAATTGCTTTCATGTGAAAATAATTAACAGCTTTGAAATATGCTTTCTTAGAATGATTCATATGATATTCAGATATTGTTGTCATGTTAAATTTAATTGTTTTCTGTTATGTTTTTTGTATCATACGATGCTCTTTATGCCAATCCGAAAATTGATTTATCTTGTATGTCTATGTGTTAAAATGCCATGTCAGCTGTATTGAATTGAGGGGGTGAAGTTTCAGTGACTGGAATCATAACTCTATTAGAATTTCTTATTCTAATGGAAATCAAATTTTGAATTCTTATTCATTAATGACAGTTATTAAGCGGTTTTGGAAAGGGTTTTAAAATTAAATTTTGTGGGAATTTAAAAATTAAGTCAAGTATATTACGAAATCAGTTAGGGTATTTCCTGTTCATACCATACTCCAACAACAGTTTCGACACTTTCTCTCTCGTCTTGCTGTTCTCTCTCTGCTCTGAGAAACTCTTGTAGACTTGAAACCCTAACAATGGTGACCACCTCAGATTCTTCAAAAAGCCACAGTTCTTCATATTCACAAAACAACTCTGGTTACAATAATAGCAATAGTGAACAGTCGTCTCATTCACAACAGCCTCAAGCAGAGATCCTGATTGATCCTGCTATGAGCAAAGATGAATTGATTCCAGTCAAGAAGATGAAAGACAAGGTGAAGCCAAAGTATAATAAGTTCCTCACAGCAGTCGTCAAGCAGAAATTCTTGAAGTATACTTCAAAAAGGAAATTGTAGATGAAAAGGCTAGTAAAGCTGACCGACTTCAACAACTATGGTCTGAGTGAGCTTCTTGAGTCTATATATTGGACTCGTACGGTAAACAATTTCCTACCCCCTGTGAAGTTGTTAATTCAGGAGTTCTACGCTAGTATCTCTACTTCAATTGATGATCTGAAAAGCTTTCATTATCATAGATGTATTGTAGAGGAAAATTTGTGAAATTCTCACCGAATGTCATAAATGTATTCTTTGATATACCAATAGGAAGCTTGCATTCATTGGATGAGAATTTTGATATAGCTGTAGTGATTAAAGAATTGATTAGTAGAGGGGATATAGAATAGAAACTGAGAGATGGAATCGACCAGCAATATCTCAAAAAGAAGTATAGGGTGATGCATAAAATTACACAATTTAACTGGGTTCCCTCATCACACCAAAACCAAGACAGGGAAGATAAAGTGAAGTTTTTGTTCTATTTGGGCACCAATCGAACAATTAATTTTGGTTTATTGGCTTATAGAATGATTGTTCAGATTGCTCCATACAAATTTGATTATCATTTACTTGTTTTCCATGTTTAATTCAAGGGATTTTAGCACATAATGGTATCCTTATAAGTCCCAAAGACCATACTGAAATTCTAATCAAGTCAATCACCAAAGGTTTTCTACATAGGTTGCATGATAAATCTGATCTCCCTGCACCAGAACCAAAACCTAGGAGAGTCAGGAAACATCCTATGAGCAATGTAGAAGAACAACTTGCTGTGATAAATGATATTGTGCAGGATCTTAAAGATATCAAAGCAAAACAATCTATTATGGAGGCCAAGCTTGCAGGATAACCTAGTGCTGTAGAAGAACCATAGCTCATGGAAACGGAAAATATGGTTCCTGAGAAGTCTGCAGAGCACATACCAAAAACTAATTCACCTCTGCCTGAAGCAACTGAGCCAATACCTGCAGAATATCCAACTGAACAAACTGCTATTGAGACAGACATAATAGCAAAGAAGAAGAAAAAGAAAAAGAAATTCAAGACGATAGTAAAGGGATTGAAAGAAAAGAAGAAGGTTAAATTGGAGAAGAAACCATCTGACAAGAGGAAGAAGAAAATTGAATCAGCAACTCTAGAACTAAGAGATGAATCCTTGTCAGATGAA
Organism: Boswellia sacra; assembly: GCA_013180625.2. Taxonomy (NCBI): domain Eukaryota; kingdom Viridiplantae; phylum Streptophyta; class Magnoliopsida; order Sapindales; family Burseraceae; genus Boswellia; species Boswellia sacra. Next base: position 54,485 of record SNVD02012566.1, on the reverse strand, counting down.
CCACAATAAGCAAAAATCGAGATGAAATTGCCTTCACCACTTACTGAGGAAGAACCTCATGTTTCTTCAGTCCCTAAAACAGAACATCATGATTCTCTACCATTAACACAGTCACCCCTACCTGAAGCCACAACCACACCACCTGCAGAACGCATTCATGAACCTCCTCCTGTAGTAGACACAACTGCACCAGCCACACCTCCACCATCTACACTTGCAGAAGAGTCACTGGTAGCTTCTCAACAACCTGCTGTTGAGTTGCAAACAACAGAAACCAGTGCTAAATGGCTGGATAAGGAGATTCACAAGATTGTGGTTGAAGTTACTACTACTTCCTCTGAAACAACTAAAGCACAGCCTGCTTTTGTGCCTAATGAGTAGCCTACACCAACTACTACTGGCAAACGATATAAAATGAAGGTTGTTAGGATTAAAAAGCGCTCTGGCAGTTCCTCTTCCCCACCTATTCACAAGTCTCCAAGACTGTGTTAGTTTTTGACAACTTGTCCTGAAATCAAGGGGGAGAAGGAGAAGGAGAAGGAGCTTGATATAATGTTTTTTGTTCTGTTTTGTTTTTGATTGATAATTATATCTATTTGTTGATCTCCTCCAGGGCAGTATGTAAGGAGTAAGGGGGAGTAAGACATGTTTATGCTTTGTATGCATTCAAACTATGTTCTGCTTTGTGTTTTAACTTGTTTCTTTACTGTGTTGTGTTTTTATCTGCCTATTTCATTTGATGTATGTTTTTGATTTGCTCTGATCATGACAATGGTTGTAGTGTTGTTTGACAAAGTTTATCAACCTCACTTTGTGTTGTTTTACAGGATCTATATAATTAAACGTTGTTCTGTTATGTGTTTTGTAACTACATACTATGACTATTTATTTGGTATGCTTTTCCTGGTTGATAAATCATGATTGCTTATAGTTATCTCTAACTTATCTTCGTGTGATACTTCTTGATTAGAAACAGTTTTCATCACAAGTTGCCAAAAAGGGGGAGATTGTTGGTGTCAACGTGCATGTGCCATGCACATGATATTTTTTGTTCAACTTGTGATAAAACAAGAATATTATATGGTTTATTATTTTACTATTTCTAGAAGTATATTTTAGGAAGTAATTGATTTATAATAGATATCCTCTTACATTAGGACATTATTTAATGTATCCTGCTGAAAATAGGAGAATATTTATTTGTGTCCTAATTCTCTTAGGAGTTATTTATATCTCTTCCTATTATATTTGTCTTAATCCTAATAAGAGTTTGATTAGGATTTTTACAGGATCTTAAGGAGATTTCGGTCAGGCATCCAATATAAATATAAATATATATATATATAACGTTATGTTTCATAACGGATGGATATTGGCTGTTTGAGTTCATGTCACAGCATTCCAGAATTGAAAGGAGAGCTTCAACGTAAATTGGAATGCTTCATTGATTTGAATTTATAAGTGTTTTATTCATGTATGAGAGGTTGTAATCGTACAAGAATTGTTGATTAGGTCTGTGTGAGTTAGTAGACACTTGAGAGAACTTGCGAGTTAAGTGTTTATGTAATTCAGTGTCAGAAATCATGGTTATGATATATTTAACATTGTGTTATTAAGTTATCTGCGACAGAGAGTGAGCAGTGTCCAAGGACGGAGGCAGGAAGGGACAATAGGGGCAATTGCCCCTCCTGGATTTGAAATTTTTTTTAGAAGGTGTATTGTCTGTTTTGGCCCTTATATTGTCTAAAATTACAAATTTGTATTATAATTTTTTATTGTTTTCTTCCCTCTCAAGTCTCACCCATACGTCTACTTTACCCAACCCTAAAAGCACTTTACTTTTTTGTGGTTTTGTGGTCCCGTAACTCTACTTCTTCTTCTTCAACTTCTTCTTCACTTCATTGGCGGTTATTCACCAATCAACGCCTATTCTTCTTGTAGTGGTCCATCTATTTATTGAAAGTTAGTGAATATTGAGGTAAAATTCATCTCCTCTTGTTTTTTAATTATTACTTTGCACTTTTTCGGTTTTCTTATTTGTTTTTACTCTTCAAGTGATGTGTTGCAATTTCTTTTTCCTTAAATTCGCAAGGGTAGCTACTGGCCATGAATCATGATTGTAGGACTTTATTTTTAGATTACAATTTTTTATATAAATATTTTAATTCTATATAATATATTAAAAATTATATATTTAAGCTGTATTATGATCAAATAGAAACCAAAAACCTCTAATTTAAACAAATGTTAATTAAATTTAATTATTGTGAGATTATGGATATTTATAATAATAAAACAATTAAACAAAAAAAAAAAGAAATCCCTCTTTGAAAATTTATACGGACCAAATTATAGATCTTGATTGACAGTTAGAGTGGATTAGGAATATGTTTCTGGTGATAGTTGATTTCTCAAAAACTAATAACTGGAACCCCCATCCAATCAAAAGGTTTTAGTCTAGATGATTATGATGGTAAATAGTTGATTTTTGTGTTGTCCTACATTTGATTTTGATAGACTTTTTGGTCAATTATTTTAAAAATTATAATTCTTAATTTTTGATCATATTTCTTTGAGTTCTATATATAAAAATAATTTTTTTTTCTAATCGTACCATTTTTTAACAATTTTAAAATTTCGAAATCTATTTATTTAGTATTTGTACTTTTAAAGCTGCCTATTATTAATATTGAAATAAATTATTATTATTATTCTTATTCTTATTATTTGGTTCTTTTGCACTTTTGTTCACACAAGTAATGACAAATTTTTTGTTTTGAAACAGTATGGAGAAATATTTACAGAAAAAGGTAGTACTCCCACCTCATCAAGAGAGACATGGTGGTGGTTCTAGTAAAAATATAGAAGTTGATTTGAGAGATCTTCCAATGGATCCTGGACTACGACCTCGAATTTCAGATTATGATCCTAATATTAGAGATCAAGTTCGGAGAGCATACTTACAAAGAAAACCTTGCCAACCTAGAGGCCATAGTTTTCCTTCTAAGAAATATGGGCAAATCTCACGGCGATTTGTTGCTTCTTGGTTTGATGAGTTTACGTAGCATTTTGTCTTTATTGCTATCTTTTTAAGCCTGAAATTGGAGATCAAGGAGGTGGTGATTATTTTGTTGGTCAAGGGTTTTCAAATTGGAAGAAGAAAGAAAAATTTAAAATCCATGAAGGAGGTGTTAATAGTGCTCATAACTATGCTCGATCAATGTGTGAATCACTAATGAAGCAAAGTCAACATATTAAAACTTGCTTCACTCGATATTCTGATCAAGCTAAAATTGAGTATCGAACTCGATTGACTGCCACGGTTGATTGTGTTCGTTTTCTTTTAAGACAAGGGCTTGCATTTCGTGGTAATGATGAATCTGATGGTTCAAGTAACCAAGGAAACTTCCTTGAGCTTTTGCGATTTCTTGCTGAGCATAATGAAGATGTTAAAGCTGTTACGTTGGAGAATGCTCCTGAGAATCTTAAATTGACATCACCTGATATTCAAAAAGATATTGTAAGTGCTGCTTCCCTTGAAACTCTCATTGCTATAATTAGAGATTTGGGTGACTCATTTTTTTCATTATGATTGATGAATCTCGTGACATATCTGTTAAAGAGCAAATGGCTGTTGTTTTGCGTTATGTGAACAAAAATGGTCTTGTTGTAGAGCGCCTAATAGGAATTGAACATGTTACTAGTACCACAGCTCTCTCACTTAAGGCAACACTTGATAATCTATTTTGTAAGTATGGATTGAGCATATCTAGGTTGCGTGGCCAAGGCTATGATGGAGCTAGTAACATGCAAGGTGAATTCAATGGGCTTAAAACACTCATTTTGAATGAAAACAATTGTGCTTACTATGTTCATTGTTTTGCTCATCAACTCCAATTGGCTCTTGTAGCAGTTGCAAAGAAACATGAAGATGTTAATGATATTTTTAACATAATTGCAATCATTGTTAATATTGTTGGAGCTTCATCTAAGCGTAGTGATATCCTTCGAGAGAAACAAGCTCTTAAAGTTATTGAAGCTATCAACAATGGTGAACTTTCAAGTGGACAAGGTCTCAATCAAGAGACTAATTTAACGTGCTGGTGATACACGTTGGGGATCACATTATGGTACGTTGATAAGCATTACTATCATGTTTTCATCCATAATTGATGTTCTTAAGATAATTGCGCGGGATGGAAGCTCTGAACAAAGATTTCATGCCAAGCATATTTCAAAGATGATGCGATCATTTAATTTTGTGTTTACTCTCTTTTTGATGAAAGATATACTTGGCCTTGCAAATGAATTGTCTCAAGCTCTTCAAAGAAAAGATCAAGATATTGTGAATGCTATGAAATTGGTTAGTGTATGTAAAGATGGATTGCAAATGATGAGGGAGAAAGGATTTGATACTTTACTAGGTAAAGTATATTCTTTTTGTGTTAAGCATGACATTGATGTCCCTAACATGGATGATAGGTTTATAATTGAAGGGCGGTCTTTGCGTAATGCTCCAGAAATCACAAATATGCATCATTATCGGATTGATTTGTTTTACACTATTTTGGATATGCAACTTCAAGAGCTAAACAATCGCTTCAATGAGGCAAATACTGAGTTGCTTTTGTGTATAGCATGTTTATGTCCATATGACTCGTTTGGTGCTTTTGATAAACAAAAATTGATGCGACTTGCTGAATTCTATCCTAATGATTTTTCTGAAATGGAGCTCATGGCACTTGATGTTCAACTTGATGTTTACATTATGGACATGCGCTCTAGCATGGAATTTTCAGGATTGAAAGGAATTGGGGATCTTGCAAAGAGAATGGTTGAGTTTAAAAAAGATATTGTTTATCCATTAGTTTGGAAGTTAGTGACATTTGCATTAATTCTTCCAGTTGCTACAGCCAGTGTTGAGAGGGCCTTTTCAGCAATGAATTTTGTCAAAAATCGTCTTCGAAATCGAATGGGAGATCAATGGCTGAATGATAACTTAATTGTATATATAGAGAAGGATGTATTTGATGCTATTGATAATGAAGTTATCATTCAACGCTTTCAAAATATGAAATCACGTCGAGGGTAATTGTAAAGTTGAAAAATGTATGAATGGATATCACTATTTTTCTTTATTGTTTTATTGTCATTTTAAATTTTATTGTTGTTTGGATTTGCCCCTCCTTGTTAAAAATCCTGGCTCCGTCTATGGCAGTGTCACTAGAGTTTAAGATCTTAGCGGGATTTTGTTTTACAAAAATTAGGTTAGTGTGTGAGAGTGAGAGTGAGTACTGTAAACGATCCTAAAGATTGTACAAACAAGAACTTAGTGAATTGCAGCTCTATAGTTGTCCGTGGATGTAGGTTTTATAACCAAACCATGTAAAATCCTACTGTGCCAATTTACATTAAAGTTTACTGTTATAATTCTTATAACTGCATACTTCCAGAACTTACAATTATCTCAAATAATTTTTTTTAATATATGATATTGATATGCGAATGATAATATGATATAACAGCCAAGTTATATACAATAACATGCCGCTTGAGATAAAAATAATATAGTATACTATATAAAATGTCTAGAATTAAACATTTTAGAAAATCTTATCAAAACTGTTTTAGGAATCGTTAACAATATAAAATGACAACGTCATTGCTTTATTAAATTCAATTTTTTTGGTTTATTTAAAGGATTTTGATGAAATTTCATATTCTATTTTTGTAAGAGTAATACCACGACCTTGTTTTCAATGTATAATCCTAAATTCTCATCCAAGGTGACGTGACTAGTAATATGATTTTACTCTATTACTCTTCACTAATTTTCAAATTATTTCATCATTCATAGTGCATTACTTGAATGACTATTTTTTTTTCATAACTAAAAAAAGGGAAGTTTAATAGTAATTTTTAGAACCTTGAAGGGGGTAAATTTTTACAAGGGATTATGGTAATATGTCGAACAAGGGACCAAAATTCGGAAAAGGCTCAAATGCCATGGAATGGTCTAATTAATTTTTTAAAGAGGGTTGGCTTTTGGGATTTATTTGATGGGCCTACTATCATATTGGGCCATTATGATAAAAGTTGCTCAAAAACAATTTTCCTCTTAGTTTAGAGGAATTTTATAGTTTTCACATTGGAAAAGTTCTTGGAGATCCTTTGAAAGATAGAAAATTTCACACGTAATTAAGATGTTAATAGTGGCTTTTTGGATTGAAAAAATTCCTTTTGTTCCAATAGCTCAATGTTAATCTCAACTTTTTCTATCTCTAAATCATAAAAGACAAAGTTGGAATAATTAAGCACAATTTATATGAAAAGATCAAATAGATTATTTCGGAAGGCTTCTTTTTTCAAGGTTTAGCAAATGAACTAGTTATGATTTTATATTTTCTATTGCAATAAATCCTACTTTAATTTATATGCATTACTTTATAAAAAAAATAATCTCGGACTTGCATGTGTAGTCTTGCTGCACTGAATTTAGTTTTTATTTAATTAGGTGCTAAATTATCTGCTTTTTGTCGTTTATTTCTGTAGATTATTCATTGATGACCTATTTAGTAAGAATATTTATCTTTCTATAAAAATATCAATCAATCCATCTATGTCAATTGTGGCATTGTGGTCTTGGGAATGAAAGGGCCTTTTATGTTTCATGTCCTATATGGACCCAAACAAGACCTCATAGATTTGAAAGCAACTATGTTTCTAAACAAATGAGTCCAAGAATTAAAAAATAATATATATATATATATATATTTTTTTTTCACAATTCAACTATTAAAATATATTTTGTACTTTTTTACTCCGTTCAATTTTTTTTTCTTTTGGTCTTCCTCTATAATTTTATTTTTCAATGTTGGCCTCCTAGTGTCAAATTTTGGCTTCATCCTTCCTGATTATGATACTGGATTGAAAATGTTGTTGATCCTTAAAAATTGTTGGATGAGTATTATACGTCAATAAGATGTTTATTAAATGATTTTTAAGTGCTAGTAAAATTCAATTAACTTGATATTAGATGATCCCAACATGGGATGTAACATTATAATATAAAGTTTAATATTATGTTACGAGTAGTATGATTTACAAGGCCTTGCTTGCAATAAAAATTGATGAAAACAATAGCCTTTAAAAAACAAAATATTCTTATAACACTTAAGAAAACTAGAAAAACAGGATTTTGAAACAAAAAATAACCATGAAATAGAAAAATCAAACAAAATAAAAGTTCAACATTTTACATAAGTAAAGTTATTAATGTTAATAAAGTGCAAACAAATTTTTATGTGTGTCCCTCCTACATCATCATTTACACGAGAAAAATAAGGTTTAAGGTTTTTTTTTTTAATTTTTGTAACTTTTAATTGAACGAGATGAAGTTATCACACCATAAAGTTGAAAGATGTAATTAGAAAGAGAACCATTGGCATGTGTTTGGTAATATTCTTTCACATTTTTATGAAAAAGTCTCTTAATGTGTGCAAAAAATTTTTTTTTTTTAATTTTGGAAAGATAACAAAGGCAATCAATGCTATTTGAAATTCTGACTGAGAAAAGAATTAATAAAACATATTTAAATTTTTTATTTTTAAAAATTCTAAATACATTTTAATGACTTTTTTTAGCCTTTGCTCTGTATTCGTGAGGTGTTTGAATAGGAAACAGTACCTGCAATATTAATATCGTCTCAGCCAATAAAATTAATTAGAAAAAAATCTCTCTCTCTGTTTTTTTTTTAATTATAAACTACAAAATATGCAGAAAATAAAAAATAATAGAAGCAATTATGGGATGGAGGAATCAAATTAGGAACAGAGGAGATACTGTCAGGAGAGGAGATGATTCTGAGACAGAGAGACTTTTAGGGACTTTCATCATCATTTAAACAGCGACTCATCGACACAAATTTTACTTTCAACTCCAACGAAAACAAAGAATCAGACAAAACAAAAGCAAACCCAACCCAGCTATAGAAAAATAAAAAATATATTTTTGAAAAAAAAAATATATTTTAAAGCAAACTTAGGAATCTCTCTCTCTCTCTTTCTCTCTCACTATCTCTTGTTTGTCCTCCTCACCACCCACTTTTCCATCATTGTTTTTGTTTCACAACTAAAATGATTAGTCATTTACTATCACGGCTCCAGAGAATCTCCCTATGGAAATTGGAAAAGATTTGCTTTGAGAAACATTATAATTCTCTGATTTGCTGCTGGGGCACACAATCACAAAAGATTTCCACAATATTATATTTCATGGAAACATTTGGAATTCTCTTTCCTACAAAACCCAAAAAAGAAATCAAGACTATCTACCATTACCTAGTGCCAATCTCTCTCAATCTTTCCCCACTTACATGCCAGAAATGCTTAGACTGTTTGCTTCATTAAACAACAAATATTGTGCAATGTTATTGAATCTTAATTACAATATTAATTCCCATTTTCTATTTTTCAGATATCATATCAAAAATGTCTTTTGTTATTTCTAATCGTGGAATAGGTTTACTTCATTTTTTGAAAACAATGTCAAATATGTTCTCCGATCTTCAAGTCACGTATCATTAGATCTATATTTTCTCATTTATATTTTTCGAATTCTCTTTTCAAAAACACATTTAAGTTAAAGAAGATACCAAACACACGCTAAATGTGAAACATGCTACTGCTGTCTGTTAGTGCTTTACCCTGCAATGGGTCTAATTTTCCCATGCAAATGGGTTAATTGGAGTGGCATTAATAATTGGTTCATGTTGACGAGAAATGTAGATGTGAAGTGTAAAACTTTGGCTCTATTGTTAAAGCATTTTTGCATGTATAAAGGGGAATGGAGTTAGTGGCTAGTGTCGCTAAAAATTGAATTGTTAGATTCATTGCCGAGAAGAAATCTAGGTGTAAAGTAACCTGCAAAGTTATGCTCTAGTTGCTAGCCTTTCTTTGCTTCTATGCTAGCTCCATATTACGAGAAGAAATTAGCAAAGTGTAAGCTTACGCAGAAAGGATCTTGCAGGAGCCGCAAAGCTGCAAAACTTTGACTCACAAATTGTGGCGTATAATCATCAAACTAGAGAATATATTTGCATGCCTCTCTCTTGGTCTTGGCTCTCGATAAGCTTAAAGCTTACATAGTCCTAGCTAAAAGAATATATATATATATATATATATATATATATATATATATATATATACATACATACTATTGATTGGTAAGAAACCATTTAGTCAGAAAATTAATTGTGTATAGATGAGTTTAAGGAACTCTCTCAGATCAAATATAGATTGTTTTTAAGTTTTAATCGAATCCTGTAAGAAAAGAGGTTACCAGTTTGATTAAGTGGTTTAATTGCCGAGAGTGATATGCAGCCAGCGACGTGGCGGAGCCACATGAGGACGAGAAGGTCATGAAAATTTTAAAAACTCTATGATTTTGAGATTTTTATAGAATATCCCTTATGATAGTATTATCCCCGTAAAATTTGCTTTATCGCTTACTTCTTTTTTAGCCCAAATGATAAATTTTATACAACCAAGAAAGTTATATAAATAAAATAATTTACTGATCGGCTTTACTTCTTTTTCATCTCTACAAATTTAATCTTTTTCTTGGTTATAACTGGATTTATTTACTTTCACATAATTTTTTTGTTCTAAATTTTTTTTTGATTCTGTCATGATGGCTAATAAATAGATTTAAACATCAATTTCTATTTTTTTTTAAATTTTTGATACTATATCAAGAAATATTTACTATACTAAATACTTAAAACTACCAAGTTAGAATCGATGTTAATTTTTGAGTTTAACATTATAACATAGTTCTTAGACAATTAAATTAACAAACAAACAAAGCTTTCCTAATGAGTTTCTTGATTTTTTTTTTTAGTTGATATATTAGAGAAGTCTAGATTTATATTGATAAACTTGAAGTAGTAGCATTATTCACAAGTTTTAACGATTCATCTCAAATTCTTTCTTTTTCATTACCTTAATGTATGATTAATTTAGTTGCTAATTAATTGATTTTAATTTTTCAACTTACAAATTGAAGATTATCTCCAAACTAAGCTCAAAGTGAAGTGAACTGTGATCGATGAAATTGGGGCAGATTGGAAAAAGAGGGTAAGCGCCACCATGGTGACCCGCAAATATGGAAATTAAGGGAAAATCCTTCTCATTTAGAATAAAATGTGTCACTGTCTAGTTTTTGAGAGTGTCTTGTGAGCAACTAGCATGTCTTCCTTTTTTGGTGTAATCATTCTTCTTACTTAATAAAGAATACGTAGTTTTCGAGAAATAATATTAAGCTTTTCTTTTCGAAAGAATCTTAGTATCTTTCGTTGTATCATGTCAATTGTGCATCCAATCAATTAGAGAAGAGGTAAGTAGAAGACACAATACTGTTTATATTACTGTTAATGATACTGTTTTCATTTACCTTTTCTTTGATTGATTTATCAACCATATCATCGGTTATCAAAAACTCTCCCTTGATTCAAAGTTGGTCTGTCTTCTCTGTCTCAGTTTCTTAGCTAGTTATAACACTTGTATATCATTGCATTTGTTGCCTTTACTGAGAAACGAAATTCAGTTTTTTCCCTAATTCCTACCATCTCTTTGAAGGTAATTAATTCCCTTAGTTGACTTCACTGTTCCACCAAAAAAAGGGAAACAAAGAATCCACGGAAGAAAATTAAAAAAAAAAGTTTTAGTAAATTTTGTCCTTGAAATTTTAACAGAAAGAAAGAAAATAGATCATCTTACTGACATTTTTAATGCGTGTGACATCCATATATATATATATATATATATACACACACCAAAAGAAATAAAAACAAAAGAAAGAAAGAAAGAGAATCATGGAATATTAATTTTTGCATATTAAATAAATAAATATTAGAACCATACTGAGCACTTGATGATATGATGATCGATAAGGCAGTATAGTTAATGATATTGTATAAGGTACAAACAAGAAGCATCATATGCATTCACAATCTTTTCCTTTGTACAGGATAAGAATCTTGACTTTGGATGAGAAAATCTTGCTTTCCATTTAAGCTATTGCCTATTCTAAATAATATTCTTCTTGTTTCTTACCTCTAGAGAGTAATGTTGCTTTTCTTCTTCAAAAGAGGAATCCCTATTCCCATTTTTTCTATCTCTTCCAAATTTTCCTTTGCGGGACTTCCTTTGAAGAAAAAAGAAGGGGAAAAAAAAAAGAAAAAGAAAAAGAGAGGTCTCTCTCAAAGTTTCTGATCATCAATTAATTACCAAACTCTAGCTATCCAGCTAGCTAGCTACATAGCTGCGAAAGAAAGTCACTTCAAGAGATCAAGAAAAATAAATTATTCAAAAGTAATTATATAGTAATAGTAATTAAATAATCAAATATTAAAGAAGTACCATAATTGATAAAGCTAATTGATATCATGATATGCCACTTTAACTGTTAATTAACACTTTGATTGATTCTTTAATATTTTTCTTCTCAAATTTCCAGCTTAATTTCTCTTTACCTATAGCTGCACATTGATTTGTTCCAAACCTTTAATTTTCTCGAAAGTTTCATCTATTTGTGCACAAATCCAAAAGCTTCTTTCTCCCTTCAACTATTTCGTCAAACAAATCATCAATTTGCCCAACAATTGTCTCCACTCCACATCTCAGAAATCCAAAGCAACTCTTCAGGTACTCAACCTTGTCTTGAATCTCAGCTTCTGATGATTCGTACTCCAAAATCTTCTCCAACTCTTCTTTCACTTCTTCCATAGCCATTTTCGCTTTGCGGAACTCCAAAAGCATCACTCCAGGCTGCAGCTCGCCTCTTTGCTCCATCTCATTCGCCACTCTGTGCTGCAATCTCGCTAATGAAACCATGAATCCTGAGCCAAAGCTAATGTTCCCCTCGTACCCTTCCCCGCAAAATCCTGCTTTTGGCCAATAAAACACCAACCCACTTAGCAGAATCATCAGAAGCAACGTGCTAACGTTTCTCATTGCATAAAGAACTCCTCGAAAACCATTGAAGCCATTGAACTTTGATGACTCTATCAACATGGTCTCATCAAGTCTTAAACACAGCGTTTGAACGCTTCTTTGCATCAAATTCTTATTCTCCTCTTCCAAACCTGTAACTTCTCTTTGGCAGCCCATGATTGCCCGAATAGCCTATACAACAAATACACTAATCAATATCAAAATGAATTTTTTTTTTTTTAATTTTTGGGTCATGTTCGTTTTTGTTTCCAGAAAACATTTTCTATTATTCAACACAGTTTTCAACACATTTCAAATTCAATACCAATAAAATTTCCTTACATCCTCAGAAAGCGAAAGTGCAAAAACAAAAAATTCATAAAGGAATTCATTTTTGCATAATTTACACAAACTAACCTGGCGGGAAAGTTGAGGATTGATATGGTTGAAACCATCTAAAGAAGAAGCAATATTTGCAGCAGAAGAATAATAATTTTCCATGCCGGAAACGCCAGTTTTGAGAGCATGGCAGGCCTCCCAAAGCCTGGAGCTTTCATCCATGTATTCATCGAGCCATTTGTCTCCGACGGGCAGGTGAAGTTTCTGAACCAAAGTGGTGAGTTGGGAGTGGAAGTATCGAAGAGAGGAGAGGACTTTTTGGAGGAATTGGATTGACATGAAATTGTGGGAGAGGAAAGAGCGATCGAGATCATCAAGGCCTTGGTTGAGCATGGTGTAGAAGCCATTAACAGAAGAAGTGGTGCATGAGGGATTCATAATGAAGGGAGAGAAATTAAAAAGAAGGGTATGGAACGGTGGGGAGAAAAAGGTGATGGAGATTGACAAATATTTATATTGGAAGATGAAGAAAAAGATAGATAGAGAGATGATATATGATGTGAATAGAGGCAGCTTAAGGGGGCTTGTATGGTGAAGAGGATTGTTGGGTGCAATTATGAGTGTTTCCTACACAGTGGAGGGGATGATTGGGAATCTTCTGTTTTCATTCTTTATTAATAGTTTATATATTTGCTAGACAAAAAAATAAAAAATAAAATTCATGAATTGAAAGAAAAGAGAAGAGAAAAGGCGTGTACGTGCGCATAAAATCTGAAACATGAAATCTTTATGAGAAAGAGAGAGTTGTGTATTTGCTAGCTACAACAGCCATCTCACGTCACTTAATGTATATTACACCACTAACGCTCTGTTGAAAAAGATCATTTCCTTCACTTTTAAAATTATAAGGGTAGAACTATGGTATTTAAGCTACTTGTAGTTCAATATTTCTTCTCACAGGATTTTATTTTTCTTATTTTTATAGGCGTTCCAAACGATCTGTATCTTTTGCATGTGATTCATCTTTCGTAATTTTATATGTGGTCCAAGCCTCACATGTTTTTTTGTATGTAACCCAAATATTTAATATACAGTATTATATATGGGGGGATTCCAATATTAGAGTGTCATACCATATTATCAAAAAATATTTGACAAAATTTAGAAAAAAAAATAATTGATTATAACATTTGGAATACTTTTTTAACATATCCGTATTTATATCACGAGAATTTATAGCTAGGTTAATTGTATATTTAGGTCTCGCAGAAGGAAATTGTAGAGTGACTAATTAAGGGGGTCAGTGTACTAGATGATATGAGAATAACAAAAGTAGATGAAGTGATGAACAATCTTTGAAGCTCTTTATTCTACGGGGTAGAATATATTATACATGTTTCTTGGGCCCTAAAAGTTTGACTACTTTGACTAAGATTCTCTTTTCTCATTTTTCCATTTTGATTTGGTTCCCCTTTTGATTTGAATTGAGTAGTCCTACTCTTTGGCTTCTTTACCTTTTCTTCTGCTTCCGCACATTAATTAATTTTCTCTCCAACTTACAAAATGGGTTTTCTATTCTCATATCGGAGTGTAATCTAATCTTGTTTTGGTTATTGAAATGAAAATGAGCAATGGGTTCTGTGCATTGGGATTTAATTTATGTTTACAATGTAGATTCTTTTATCTTTTAAGGACCCAACATTCCATTTCGGGCATCAAACTTAACAATATCTTTGTTTCTAATTAATGGAAGAGAATATTATAATGCCCACACCATATTGTACTAATTGATTCTAGACAATCTATGTGAGGGGCTCACCTCAAGGATGGACCACGCATGCCCCCCATTTAAAGAAATTAATTATGAAATCGAATAAATACTACAAAGGACCTTAACTTAATTAAAGCAATAACTAGCTACGTCTATTGTGATGAGGTTTGTGCACGTGTATAGTTTCATAATGTGTAATTGCTTCGTAGGATTTATTAGAATTAGGAATATCATTCATACTTTGATGTTGATAATGTGGTGGCCATCACTAGAAGCTAATATATTTGGTTATAAATTGGACAGATATGGAGGAGGAGAGAACAATTTAAGATGATGGTGAATTGATGAACACTTAAATATATATTGTTAATAAGAGCTTAATTCATCATACTGTATTAATAGTGTCATTAAATTCCTCAACTTAATCTTAGTTTGTAGTCTTTGCACCTTTTAAATTAACTTGATCTTAATTTTAGTTTTTATTATAGGTTCGGTAAAATGGGTATAACTTTCTATTTATGAATCAGAATGATGCAAATCTTGATTTGTTGGAAAGCTGATTAAATCATCTTGAAGATTGTATTCCACAAGCGTCATGAAATTCGGGGTTTTTAGTGGATAAAAAATGGGCTTGAAGTGAACCCATCTGTAGTTTCGGGCCAGCTTGACCATGCCTCCATAATTTGGCCATATCTCTTGATATATGTATCCAAATCGTATGAATCAAGATACTCTAGAAAGCTGAGAGAAATATCTACAACTTTCATGCAGACATGTGATCAAAATTCTAAATATTTCGATGCCGAAATCAGTGGTCAAAGTTGGTGCACATGATGATCCAAATTGTCAACAAGATATTTTATAATTGTTCCTTTGTAATTTGACAATTTTACCCTCAAATATATCTATAAATAGAGATGCATTGTAACCCATTAGGGCATCTTGACTCTGGCTAGGATCTTTTATTATTGTGTTTTTCTCTCTTGTGTTTTGTTCTCTTAATGTTATTAATAAATCTTCTTTTTTTTACAATTTGTTTTCTTTCTTTCATAATGTCTTGCTACATTCTCTTTTGCGAAGGTGAAAGGGTGAAACCTTTGATATTAAAATAAGTGTTTTATAATCCTTTGATATGTGCTTAATAATCATAATCTTGTGTGGTTTATTTTATATGTCTTATATTTGTTTTCTTTATCAATCTAGACACCACTCGTAAAATGGAGGTTTTGATCCGTTGTAAACAATCCTTGGCACATCAAATGCTTGGATCCTTTCTTGATGCATATGGTTCTTTTTTACTAACACAAGTTCAGTTAGAAATATTGATTTGTTGTAGACATATGGTGATTGACACATTGGATGCTTGAACTCATTTACAAGAAGTGGTATAAATATTGGTAATGAAACAAATATAATTCATATAACTAAGATGGGCTTAAATGACATACCTTTAGATTGGAACTTTCTTGATGTGTGGATTCCAATTGAATTATAATCAGGTTGTTTATCCTTATTTGATATATCAAGGGCGGATCTTCTAACCTTGGCTTTCATTGTTATTTGTTAATTCCTCTTACTTGTGCATTTTAAGTATTCTTGTTTATTACTTATGAAATTGTTCTTTTATTTACTACGGTAGGTTTTACCATTTATTTCCATGGTTGGTTGTATCACCTCTTACTTTTGTTTTACATTTGAATGGTTGGTTGTACCGTCTACCATTTTTATTTTTCTTTGTTAAAATTATCTTGTTATTTATTTGCATTATTCACATCTCATTCCTTCATGTTTAGTTTGTGCTATTAAATTCCCTTTCTCATGGATTGACTCTGGTCTTACCGGGTTTATTACTTCGTCACTCCTATGCTCGGGAGATAATCCTTTTCGGATGTGTCATGAATGTATCTTAATTCATCACTTTATAATAGTTTAGAGATAGAAGATCTCTACTTATATGATTAGCGGATTCTCACAAATTAGGCAATTTATTTAGGGTCTAATACTTTGTTCTCACCCTAGATCTTAAGAGTTTTGAATATAAAATATCAAAGTTTGAGATTCTGACAATTTTTGACACAACTTGTCAATACCATATAGACACAACATAAAGTTAGTACAATATTAAGTTAAAGTTGACATTAAATAATTTTCATGATTAATAATTTTGTCAACTTTGATAATAGTTTGTGTTTGGAATGAATCCTCAGTCCATAAACCGTTCAATGATATGGTAAATAAAATATGCATGTCGTGTGTCAATTGACTCTTTCATGACACAATTGTTTAATTATGACCTATTTAGTATGTAAGTAAAAATATTTAAAAATTCCAGAACTGAAACTCTATCGCTCTCGATTTATCTTTATATAAATCCTAACTGTAATGGAAATTATTTACAAAGAAAGCACTGAAATTGGCCCCTTTTTTATTGTTTAAAGTTGTTAAAATTGGTTGAATTTGTGTAAACGGATTAAAAGGGTCATAGGTTAAATGGGTTAAACCCATTATTGCATTACTCATTCAATTAATGGAAGCTTGTTTGGTTTGAAAACTTCAATATGATCAATTAGTCGATTGAAATCAATCCATTTATAGTGGCCCCTTTGTCCACAACCTTACACCTTTCTTGACATTTGATTTGTCAATCAGTTTTCTCAATTTAAAACTTAATTGATGTGACACATTTATTATAATATTAAGTTGAATACTAGTTTTACTTTCTTGATAACTTAAAAAATTTAATTCATTTTGTTTTGAAATTTAAAATAGAGTAAGAAGTAGTAAATAATATTTTAAAAATATTAAAATTACCATATAGTGTAATCTCCATATATCAATCTAGAGTTGAATAAACATATCGTGTCATCATAGCAGATGTAGCTTAAACTTGCACTATATATCACTTAAGTTAAACTTTGCATGTACAATGCTATTAACCCACTTTCATATGATAAGGCATCTAATTTCGTCAAGGCATTGAATTCGATGTTAAGAATATTCAACCGTGTGGTTCACTATAATCTAATAATTAATTATTGAATTGACATTCAAAATAACTTTTACTCTGAATGCTCTCATCACAAATTGGATTAAAGAATTGAGTCATTTTCAATGTTCCCCAATAAAAATTGGATTTGTCTGTCTAGGACTTGATCTTGCTATGGTCAAAATCCGTCCGTGAGCCGATTAACAGCGCAAAAAGTTAAACGAAGCAACGAATAGGTACCAACCATACCTACCATAAAGATCGAACAGGCCATAATTAAACTGAAGAGTACTCTTGAACAATTTTATCATGATCCTGAAAAGACAACACCCAGTGAGGCAAAATTTTATTTGCTCGGTTAAAGATGTCAATTAATTCAATATAGTTGAAAATTATGGCCTCGCACAATTGGTGGTTCAATTACAATGCTTCGCTGCGTAGTCCTCTTTCAATCACTTCAAGAAGATATCTGTCGAGCTTTCTGGCTAGATCTTTGCATTTGGCCCTTAAATGGCGATCGAGATAATTATTATATCGAGAATAATAGAACAGATATACCATCTTATAATTATAAGGCTAAAGTAGTGTATCAAATATTATTAAAGGAGGTTAATTTTTCAGTTTTTTTTTTAATTCTTTCATCCACTTATGATAGTTTGTCATCATTTCATCGGATAAAATCGTTGAGTTGTTTATCCTTTTTAAATTTTTTAACTACCTACATATATTTGTCATTCGTAATTGGATAGACTCACTAAATCAGTAAGATGACTCGGTAAATTTATTCCATGCTATTATATATATTAATCACTTGCTAATAGTTTTCGCTAATTGATTGATTAAAGTGATTATCTATTACGAATCTGTATGATCTTTTTATGGGTATATACAAACGAATTTTAATTTGCCTCAAGATCTTTTAATTTGCCCTGTACTGTAAATATGTATAATTGGATTTAGGGTTCAAGAGATCACAAGGCAATTATTTAAAACCATCAATTTTGGCCGACCATGATGGACTAACACTATACAAATTGTGTTCATTCGACATAGCTAATCACATCAAACAATTTTAAGCATTAGTTTGTGATAAATAATTTTGCTTTCGTCTCTACGTTAATTTTGACTTTTAGTTGATAAATAACATTTATTTGATGCATTGAATTGATCTCCAAAACATCGAGAAAAGAAGAAGATAAATCGTTTTGGTACTTCATGATTCATCTTATTTAGTTGTCAACATATATATATAGACACCCACACACACACACACAAAATTTGTTTATCATTATCCTCCAAATTGACATATATATAGATTTGAATTTATATTCCTATGAGATATTGTTCATCCCTAAATCTGATCACACAATACATAAGATTATGTAATAAGCGTTTGTATATTGATGGATTTATATTTGTTTACCAAAATATATTATTCGTTTTGGATTATAGTCAGTAAAATTTTGCCTTTCAAAAAGTCTTTATAAAAAAAGGAATTAGCCCTCCTAATATAAAGTATAAGCCATTATAAAATGATTCATTAATGTGATGATAATATAAAAGTGAATCATCTATGGTCCAACAAAAAATTAATTATTCATTATGTAATATGCAAAATTTGGTATATATTTTAAACTAAAGAAAAATTAAGTTATTGAACAAAGTATTAATATAAGTGATCTTTTCTTTTCATAAATTATGTGAATATCCATACATTTTTTCATTAATAAATCAATTTGCGATAACTTTTATAGATCTAACAACGTAATTGTGTGGTTGTTAAATATCATCTTTCTTATAGTTTTGTTTATTATACTTTGAAGATGAATTAGGCAAAAAAATTATATTTTAAAATTTAAATAGTGGATGTATTTAGAATAAATGCACGTAGAGGAACTTTAGAGGAACGTTTTGATTGCAAATAACCTTATTCAAAATAAAAACTGTTATTCAAATAACTTGTTGAAAATATATGCCCGAGGATAATCCCCCAAAATTGTAAATTGCCAGTAGATCACAATGGGAGAGAAAGATAAATGCTAAATTAATACACTTAATTGCTTGTATATATATTCAACCAAGGAAGTTTAATAATATTTCCATTGGGTAGTAGAATTTGTCTATAATTTACAGCCTGAGAGCTTAATGCCCTTTCAAAAATTGAAGCATGAGGATTGCTTATCAATATAATTCCTAATTACATATTTAATTAACAACCTGAGATTACATTAAAATACTTGTATATATCTTCAACTATAAAAAGTTTATCATTATCTCTAATCACTTCAATACAGTCAATTTCCGCCCCTTGTTCATCCACCACCGTTGCCTTTGTTGCATCAAAACCAAACTTTTCACCTATTAAAAAAGATTAAATTCAAATTAGTCCATATACTGCCGATAATTTAAAATGTTTTAAAGCATTTTAATTACAAATTTTTCATCAGAACAGCATTAACGAATAACTTAACATGAAGAGATCAGTGTTGAGATTTTTAGTTAAAAGAGTTATGCATGTTGATGAAATTAATTGTTACCAAGATCGATATTACAAAAATTGGAGGAAAAAACCAAATTTTGGAGGCTATTTTGATTTTTAGAGGTTTAATATTTTCTTCGATAACTAGCCAAGTTGAAGCTGCAGACAAAAATACCTTTTCAAATGAAATACTAAGTGTGCCTAAAGCATGCACCCATCAACGTGTGAAATATAGGCACGTGGACGAGTGAAACATGTTAAACTGCAATGAGTTGACGGTGAAATAAACTAACCCATAACATAACAGGATGTACATACACTCCTAATTCATAACCCGATTAAAAAAAATGAGGATTTACCTCAATTTAAAACAACCCTATAACTATTTTATCCTCTTTCCGAAATCATAAACGACGGTTAAGCTGAGAGTTGACACTCAAAAGGGTTATAAGAAGTGTACCAGCAATGCTCTTGAGCTCCTCAAGTGAATTTGGCAATCTGATTAACCTTCCAGCTTCGTTGCAACGAGTCTCTTTCCTCATCACAGGATGTCCTTTATATATGCTCACTCTTTGACAGTTTGCTTGTCTTGATTTTCCCAGCTTGGCCTGATCACTTTCTCCTTCAATCTTCTTTAGAATCACTTCATGGTTTTTTGTGCTATCATGCACTGTAATTCGGTGACCAATTTCCCTTTCCTGAAGCATCTCATTCAACCTTGTTGAGGAGAATTCGTGTGTGTTTGCTTCAACAACATCTGCACCATTCATCACTAGCAGCTTGACCATGTCCACATGGTTCTCAGCCATGGCTACTTGTACTGCAGTCAAGCCATGGCGGTTCTTTGAGTCAATGTTTAATCCAGACTTCAAGAGCTCTTTCATCACTTTGATATCGTTTCGTTTTGCGGCCGTGCAGAGGAGATCGCCGGCGGTGTAAGGGTCGGAAATGGCAGCACAATGGTAGAGGATTCTGAATATTGAATGGTGCTTTAATGCTATAGCTTCCCACAAGGCTGTGTTCCCATTCATATCTACCAATCACAATTATACAAATTTTGGGCATAAGAAAAAGAAATAAAAAATTTGTTAAAAAAAAATAGAAGATTATATGGGAGAATTTCAGAAAAAAAAGAGGTTGTTTTAAGACAAGTATTTTAAGTCATATCTGATTCTTTGTTCATAAATAAAAGAGAATGGTATTTGATTTACCTCTCAAGTGTATGTTGCATGCATGCTTCAAGAGAACTAATACACATTCTTCATGCCCTTTGGATGCTGCTATGTGCTGATAAGAAAAAAAATTTTCAAATATTCATCAAGCAATCGAGATCCAAAAAGTAATTGAGAGCTGTATTGGAGGAATTGATCATGTTAACATGCAATTGACATGGTAAAAATTAAAGAAGAGCAAAACAAACTTATTCAATCTAATTAATTTCAATAAATCAACACTGTGCCTACAGAGCTGCTCTGCTGCTTGTTACTAACTACTATGTGCTCTAGGAATCCAAATTCTAGGCTGCATCGACCCCAAATTTAGGCATTATTCATTTGAATGTGATGATTGCAACTTCCCCAGTAATACACCTTCACAGTGTCATATAAAATGATTTTTCTCAATATATGTTACGGGGTGCAATTAGGCTAAGATGGAAATCAACATACCAATGGGGTTCTCCCCTCGGAGTCTCCTATGTCAGGATCCAGTCTTGCCCTTAGCAGCTCATCCAGGAAAGCAGCATTGCCTGTGCTAGCAACAGTAAGCAGATTGAAAGACATGTTTGGATCACCATCTTCATCTCCATTAGCCTCTACTAGTGAATCTCCTAGATTCAAATCCTTCAGCTTCTTATGATGCTGTAATGCAACTCATCTTGAATCATCAGCTTTCATTTGAAACAAATAATTAGAACACTAGCAATAAATTAACTAATTACCTGAAGGAAGTTCTTTAGAATGGCAACATTATCTTCTTGTTTGCTCTGCATTGCTTCAATCAGAGCACTTGTTTTGAGCCTTAAGAGTTGTGAAAGTGTCTTTGTTCGGTATGTAAAGGTTTGTGGCCTGCAGCAAAGTGCACCAACTTCCCCAAACATGTCTCCAGTATGCAGGGTCCCAACAACAAGCTCTTTCTCCATCTCACAGTCAATGATCTCAACTTCTCCTGAAACGATGATGTAAACATCATCCGGTGCTTCATTTTGCATTATAACATCTTCTCTTGGTGGAATGTACTCAGCTTTCATCTTTGCAACCTGATAAATTTAAATACACATCAGAGAAACTTCATACTACACTAATGTTTATCCGAAAATTTCAATTTTTGTAATTAATTTCAGAGGTTTAGAAAGACTAGTTGTCATCAAGGGTACATTGAAAAAATGAAATCCATACTGAAAATTTTACTAAATGGTATATTAAAAATTGCACTCATTCATGGTTTTGAAGGCTCTCTATAGTCTTTCTGAATGCAAAGTAAGTTGCTTCTGTTACAAGCAATTGCATAGCAATTTGATCAACTTTTGGAAATTGTTTACTTACCAGGAGCAGGAGATTTTCCCTGGAAACATCCTTGAAAAGATAGACTTTCTCCACAGTAGGCAAGAACAAATGCTGGCAAATGCTTTTGCAAATCGATTTTGGTAGTTGTTCAATTAGTTGATGTTGATTTAAGCTTTCAGCCTTAAACCTTAAACACATATAAGCCAATATCTGCCCCTTCAGCCTTGCAGGCAACCGATTCCTACTGACAAAGTTTGAAGCTGCTTCAATACTATTCCTCTGCATAACAAATACCAAAAAAAAAAAAAAAAAAAAAAAAAAACGTAAACAACCCTTACAAAAATAAAGTTGGATCCAGTCTTGATTTGAGCTACATTAACTACTTACAAATTCCATGGTGCGACGGGTTCCTTCAACGACTAAATTTGTCATGTTGCCAATCAAATAAGCTGTTAGACCAAGGTTGAAGAGCATATAGAAGATAATGAAGATCATTTCCACAGTGTTGACAGCATGGAGATCACCATAACCAACTGTAGTCATGGTGGTGATGGACCAGTACATTGCTGAGATGTATCTGATCCAGAGGCTTGTCTCCCTGAAATTAGGATTCACTGATCCTAACCAGGTTTTTCCTTGATGCGGATATCTGTCAGCTAGCAAGTAGTAGAGGCACCCCGCGCAATGCACTAGAAGCAATGTCACCTGCACCCAAATATGGCATTGCTTATTGTTACTATGCTTCACTTTGATAAAAATACTTTCGAAAACTGAAAAAATCGTAAATGAGATTGGCATATCATACTTCACGTTTTATTTTATCCATTTTTAACATGTACATAATAGCAAGTTATGAATTTCACGTACAGATATAAGCCTTGCACATCGCACCCAAAAATAGCTGAACCTGATGTCTTTCTCAAGTCTGCAAACACAATTAGAAAATTAATGCGACTTTGTTGTACACTAGAGATCATTAAAAACCAAGGCTTTCATGCTTAGCTTCATCAACCTTGTGAAGAGTTGCTTAACCCGCCGGAGTCGCCAAAATCGGAGAATTCCGAGGAGGGAGTAAGAGAGACCCACTTTTTCTTTTCCGGTGAACAAGTAGCCTAGTGCCTCAAATGGAATGGTTGATGCCACATCCATCAAGAACCATGTTGAAAGGTACCTATATGGGACATCACATTAGTATATCATTTTATTTTTAAGTTGTTAAAACTCCAATCATCCATCTGGGCCCCAATTTCCAGCGTCGTTGAATGTGTTTCGACCTTTTAGGCTCAGCTACTTTCGGTTTACGGCAGAAGATAAGCTGGGCCTCTGGTAGGGTACTTGCGCTATTGGGCAAAGCATTGTTTTATGGTTGTTATGTGGCCCAGTTTGCTATCACCATTGATTTGAATTGATGCTAAGCGGACCCCAGGTCTTCGCTTAATAGACCACATAAACAATCCAATTAAGGATAAGATTGGGATTAAAAAAAATAAAAGAATAATTTAAAATAAAGATGAGGGCTGTTTAAACAATCGGTGAATAAACTTTATTGACTCAAAAACAAACACTGCAATTATATAATTCAATAAAAAGGCTCATGCTATACTGCACACCATGTATGAAATGAAACCATTTTCATTTTACAAAAAAGTGTGAAATATTTACAAAAAAGGTAAAATGAGAAAAAATAGTAAATATTACCAAAAAAAGCGTTTGAAATACCAATTGTTATTTCTCACTTTTAAGATAATTTTTCTTATTTTATTGTAAACTTTTACATAAAAATAGGTGCACCATAACTAAAGTCAAGCAAAAAAGATATATATTAACTAGTCTGCCCACCTTTCTACTCGATTGTAATTTTTTCAATGTATAGTCTTTAATTACTTTAATTACCTAGTCTCGGCGCACAACAATGCATGAATATCAACTTATTATCTTTAATAGAGGGGCAGCAGCACCATGTAACATTTATAATTGAAGGCATTGTGATGAGAAGCATTTGTAGCCAAGTTTGACTCCAAAACGTTGCTGACTCACTAAAGTTAAGAGTGGTCATAAAATGGTTGGTCAGATCCCGTATCGCTAAAGCTTCTCAGAAGTCGGTCCACTGCCGGATCAAAGCTTAGCTAAGAATCCGATTCTCAATTGATCCTCCATGTCCCACCTTTCCCCATTATATATAAAACCATTAAAAGCTCAAAAATTTATTTCCTTGCTCCCATATCCCAATGGAGATAAATGAGTGGAGATTACCAGTTCTGGCTAAAGTGCTCTGTCCACATGGTGAAGGATTCAATGTATTGTTAAAATGAATTAGGAAACTTAATTATTAAAGTGTCAAAAGAGTGCGAATCAGCATAATTATAAAGCTTAGATTTTTGTATTGTTTGTTTTTCTATCACCGAGTTCAAATTAAAATTTTCTGTGTGATAAGGATACTTCAATAATATAATAGATTGATCTGTCTATATCAAGCTTTTGATCTCCATTTTTATATGATATGAACCAACTAGAAATGTTCGATTTCAGTTGGTAAATAAATATGCATCCCAAAAGGGGCCGGTCTAATGATTATTAGTGATTTAATTCTTTATTTTATGTTAAGATCCGTCCACTATACTGTTTTTTGAGATTTTATATAATTAATGACGGTATATTTTGGTGAGAAAATATCTAATTTCTTTTTATAAATATCATGTAAATTTTAGGTCAAGTTTATGAAAACTTTTCAGGACTTCAAAAAAGAAGAAGATCGCTTTTGATTAATTAATTAATTTTTATATATATACATAACTTTTTTTTTCTAATCCTAGGAGGAGACTAGCGCAACCACAACCCACTGTCACGGTCTCCTACTTAAATCATGGAAGAGGCCATTGTGGAGACTCGAACCAGGACTTCACCATCGGTGCTGTACCAACTTCATCCTGGCCCGCTTTACTACTTGAACCAACTCATTGTGAGTTATATACATAACTTGTTAATATTTAGTTTCATCTTATAATCTGAGTTCTAAAGTTTAGAGGATTTTAGTTAAATTTTGATTTTAAAGATTAATAGATGTAATAAGACTGAATTAGAAGAGTCGAAATCTCCATTGATCATGTGCGATTGATCATAGAAATTGAGAGTTTAGGGTTTAGTAGATACAATTTTCATGCCATAAATCCTGTATCAAATCAACATTAGAGAGCTGAGGCATGGTGCACGGCTTTCAAAGGGATCAAATTTTAAGGTTAGTGGGATCTTATGAGATTAAAATCAAGAGGACCAAGAATTGTTGTTAAAGACTTTTTAACCCTAGCTAGTATTATGTCATAGCCAATTCATCTTTTATGTCGGCAGGTAACATTAATATATATACGAGTACCCCAGCAAGCTATAAAGCTAAACCTTGAGCAGAATTAAAATTTTTCAGTTACTTGAACGTATATAGAAAGACTAACCTGACAGCAATTTTCTTGGAGTCACGAACCAGGAGCTGAGTTCTTCGATCAATGTATGCGACAAAGAATGTTAAGACGATATCAATGGCGAAAAAGAGATCAACAATGTTGTCTGCGATGTAGAGATTCTTGCTTGGAGATTCATTTAGAAATGCAACTTCAAAGGGGTAAACCCAAGCTGAATATGCTACCAAAAGCACCATAAATGTCTCCCAAAACCTGCAATATTAATTAATTGCATACATTTCAGACTCTTCATTAATTGATCAATTTCAAAACTACTTGTGTGCACATGAAGCAAAATTATCATTATTACTTTTCTGTTTATATATGATAAAACTAAAATTACAATAATGATATATAGTTGATATAAATAAAATTTTTATCAAATTTATAAACATATAATTGATGATGAAAAAGCTTTCATTGATTTTTTTCAATCAAATTAATTATTTGTCATTGCAATAGTGGTTGCATAACTTTTATTAATTGGACTTGTTAAAACAGCAACTGCATGGACTTCTAAAATCCATTTTGTCCAGATTAATCGAAATTAACTCCAATAGGGTCATAGCCCCAATAATTATCACCTTTCTTTAATAAAGTTATAATATCCGGTCATACTATCAAAACATCACCTCAAACAAGAAAATTATTGACCTTTGAGTCAACTCAGGCATTAACCGAGTCAAACAGTGTCGACTCTATCCAATCCAAATTTTCTCCCAACTCCCCTCCTCCTCCTCCTCTTCTCTTTAGCCTTAAGCAAGCATATAACCATTTCCCCATTATATATAATGCACAGAGCTACAATTACTCTTCACATATATATGTAGATAAGTGTACGTTCTTATTGAAATATAAAATTATCCAGCCTACACTTACTATTTTAAGCTTTTAAGTAGAGCGATAAATTTAACTGCTTGGTATAATATATAGCTTGCCATTAAAATCAGCTAGCTTTGCATACAACTTCTATCTTTATGTAGCAACCAACAAAGGGGACCGAAAAAAATAGTATAATAAGCAAAGATGTAAGCAAGTTTATTACTAAGGGGTCCGTACCTGTATCTGGAGTCCATGGGCACGATGATCCATTTGGAGTGAGTTTGGTTAGGCTGGTTGTAGCTTGAAACGCCTAAAGGTGGAAGAATGACCTTGGAAAGGTTACTCAAATTGAGAGACGTATCGTCCTCTTCATGGTGGTGGTTGTTGTGGTCTGGTGGTGTTTCCACCGTGTTGCCGGACTCACTTTTGTGGTAATTATATTTGTCCTTGTTCTTCATCCTGGAGGCGGCAGTTAGATGGTGAAGACTATATGGATTGAGCATATCCATGATTTGAAGATTATAAGAAAGGAAACTCAATGATCACTTTTGGGTTAGTTTTGTTTGAAGATTGTCGAAGATGGGTTGAGAGAGAGAGAAGAGAAGAGGATGTTGCAGGAAGTTTGAGAAGGAATAATATTATTGTTGTTTGCTCAGGAAAAAAGTTGAAGGCCAAGAGTGAGGAGAGAGTTCTGTCCTTAGTTGATAGGGAAATTAACTTCAACTCCCTAAGGTTTAGATAATTTTCAGATAGGTTTATTTATTACTTGAAGATATATACAAACCTCTTATATATATGATGCAAGATCCGAGGATAAAAGAAAATTATTAAAAAAAAAAAGAAAAACTAGAAATATCTCTGCAACCTTGATGCAATAACTAATTTCAAACCTATGAGATTGACATGTGTAAGATTATAAAAATATAGTCATATATATATATATATATATATATGTGTGTGTGTGTGTTACATATATAATCAATTCATATAAATTAAATCATATAATGTGATGTGATAAAGTTTTATTAAAAGAGTATAATTTAACAATAAATTAAAAGAATTACAGTAAATGATATGATAATTATCAATAATGCTCTCAATAAGACTACAATTTATACCACATCCGGTTATATAAAGTTCGGTTAATGTAAAGGTTGGTTTTACACATAAACTTGTTTTGAATAATTTATCAAATATGTATACTATATACATAGAAAAAGTAGTGTTGAAAAACGATAGAGGTTTTACAAAATTAACCTGAATATAAAGGGAGGTAAATAATAGTTTTGTCTTATACATAGCAGGTTGATATTACTATGTGGGCATGGGGAACAGTAGGTGGTGGTCCTGTCCGTGGCCCTGGAAATTAATGACAACATATGAGGTCTGAAGGAGATAATTATAAGGCAAATGGGAACACTGCCTGGAATTGGATTGATTGATGTTTTAATTGTTTGTGATAAGATCTCAAATATTGGCATGAAATCAATAATGGAGCACTGTAGTGCAGTATTACCTGGCTTTTAATGTATTGTGGGTGAGGACCATAAAGGGCCAATTACCCTTCTCTGTCTCTTTCTTTCCCCTTCTCATCACATTCATATATTTAAAAATTTGTTTTATGATGTTACATTGAAGCATATATTTGATTTCCATCACAAGTTTTAGCGTTTACTATTCCTTAATTTGGCATATTATATATGTATACAACCATGTGATTTCTCTACTTAATTAATTATATATTGCCTCCATGATTCTCTGCTTTGGCGGTCTTTATCCCCACTTTTACATAAATTAATATTACTATTGTGATACCAAACAAAGCGTATTCATGACACGTATAATCTTTAATTTCTATATATAGCTAGACTAGAAATGGTATAATATATTTTTCAACAAAGTAAGATTCTATCTCACATCAGGATACATGCACATTATCTTTTAGTACTATTTTATAAAGCTACATATGTCGTGCAAATTTTAAATTTTTTTCTTTCATGTATATCGATTTTTAACCTATCAAGAATATTATTATCGATAGTTTCTAAATTGATTGTGTTTTGATTTGATATCAATATTTTATTAGATAGATATATGTATTACGTGATACCTTTTGTTCATATAAATAAGATAAAGAATATATAATTGAATCATATGCTTTGAATATTTTCATTAATGTGACAATAATTAAGTAAACTTGCTTAGAGAGGGTGTTAATTAATCAAATAAAATACCTTGTACATAATCAAATCAATTAAGTTAAGCAAAGAATGACAAATATGGTTAAATGGTGGCCATGCATATATTGACCTTAGATGTTATGTATGTACTAATATTGTATAAAAGCTAATGAGAAGAAAGGCTCTAGCTTCACTAAAAGGATCTTTGGTTTGTTTATATAGTGCTAGGCTGCATGTATGCCATTGCTATCGGGGGATAATCAATTAGAAGCTAAATCCACTTTGTCTTGTTTTTGGTTTTGGAAAATGAGTCAGAACCAATAATAAGAAAAATTTAAAATCGAACATCATTGATAATCCTTATAGATAGAGTGTGTGTGTCACTAAACGAAGAAATTGGAAATTAGTCTTAACGAATTGCGTTCTCGTTTGAACATAGTTAGCATGTATATTTATTACTTCGTCATATTACCTATTATGGTCATTTTTACTGTTTTCTTTTTAAAAGAAATTATTGATTGATATAAAGTGTTCACTGTCTTCAATTAATCTATGTTCATTGTGGTCAACTTAAACGAGGTCATTTCTGTATAAATATTGCTTGATATTTTGTCACTTTGATTGGAATATTGGTCAAGCCTAGTTATCCTATGAACAAATTAAGTCAATTTATTAATTATTCTTTCTAAAATAGTTTACTTCAATAAAATAACACATCTTTTCGTACGATTTGTTGTGCAATTCCCATTTTAAATGTTAAGAGTAATTAATTTTTCATATAGTTAATTAGCTATAGCTTGTGTTTAATTTCTTTGATTGATATAAATTCGTCCATTTTAGGTTCATCAATTCTCATTTTCCTCGTATAAATTAGGCCATTTCTCGGTGTTTAATTGATTGATAAAATACAATATAGTGTCACTTTGATTAGAGTAATATTGATAAAAACTAGTTATCTAATGTTGATTACTATTTTTTTTTTGTTTCCACTAATGATGGCACCATTCAGGAACTCTCTTTATTATGCCTTCAAAAAGCGTTCATTTTCAGGAAATATGATGATGCCTCTTGTTATATGCTTTATTGTGAATGTATATATATATAATTCAATATGTAGGTTTTTTTTTATTTTTTTTTTAACTCACAATCTTAGTTGGGCTATAGCCAGGCTCAGAGAACCCTATATCAAATATTAATGTTGATTTGTCTGCAAGCTTAAGTTTTTGGATGTAGTAGTAATTATGTTAATATAGTATCAAAGTTGAAGGTCTCATATTTGAATATTCGTTCAATCACATTACTCTGAAATATTCAGCTACTCAATTACACTTAATCTCGATTCTATATTGGTTTAATTTTGTAAGATTTATTAGATCTTAAAATCATATTCGTATTTTCATATAATCAAAGAGATTTATTAGACCTAAATATTAATGTTTAGTCTCTTGAGAACATGAAACTTGACAAAATAAGCCTCTTCTTCTTATACCAATTATTTCAGAAGATTAATAGGCCTAACAAGTAGACGATGGTTTAACTAATCAAACTTAGGCTTGAACACCTACCACACAATTAAGCCTAATAGAGTTTGAATAATTGGGTTTATATTATTGAAGCTGAAATTAATCAAAGAGCTAGCATAAAAGGTTGATGCCAAACGTACTTCTTGATAAGGTGGGATTTGAAACTGACATTCTCGAATTTCAGAACTACTCTTTCTTCTATAACCCAATAAAGAAATTAGGCATTTAATAGAGATATCTACCGATATTAATGAGAGAAATATTAACAATTCCAACATCTGGCTTCAGTTCCCTTTTTAAGAAGCAATTGTACATGCAACCACAATTTTCTTTGTTCGCTGTCCTTTTCTTTTGAATAAGGGTACGTTTTGCAATATTTGTCCTCAAATCAAACACAGTTTATATAATTATCATAATCATGAGATGATCAAGATTTAATAAGAAACGAGGTTAATAAATTAATAAAGTTGATGTTAAACTGATAAGGCACGATTACGAAGTGAACCCATTTAACCAGTATTAGAAAGGGAAGCTATTCTCAAATTAAAATACAATTATTGCCCTAATTACAAATTAAGTGCTACCTAGCTAATTGTTTAGTTTTGACTGTACTGTACTTGACGACATAGATGAAATTGAAACTTATAACAAACATAAATATGTCCATGTGATACACAAAAAAGATTATTCTAATGTAAACATCGACGATGTTTACCTATGGGTTTGGACTATATATAAATATGATGAAATTCTACAATTCAAACATGTATAAATATTTCCATGTGACACACAAATTAGGATTATTAAATTATAAACATCTCGATCATGTGGCCCAACATCTAGATCAAAGAGTAAAAGCTAGTATGAACGAGTCTATAAAACAATATTAGTGGAAAGTTAGGGGCAATATAAAAAGAGTGAGTCTCTATAATTAAATAGTGCTTCTTCGGATGAAAAACTAAAAGCTGATATGAACAAAGTCTAAAATAATACAGTGGAAAAGTAGGGGAATAGAAAAAGGGCGAGCCTCTACAAGTGAATCTACAGAGTTATTAAGTAGATTTTTTTTTTTTAAATCCTTGAATAAGCTGCTTAGAATTGTAAGATCGCTATCGCTTCTTCTAAAATATATATCTGCTGATCTGAAAATATCTAATAGTACTTCATTAAATAAATATAATAACAACAAAGTGATCATCTCTAAATCTAGAGTGTATAAAATCATTTTATATTTTCTTACAAAAACATACGTTGCTTTTCTAAAATAGATATGTCAACATTAAACCATTAAAATAGACGCAAGTCATTATAGATATCAACTAATATTAAATTAAGGAAAGAATACTACCTTAAGGTTTCAGGAAATTAAATGATAATTTCTTTCCATTTTCAATATTCTACAATTTTAAAATTTTTAGTTTGTCCTTGTATTCATAAAACTAAGCAATGAAATCAAAAGGGTAAAATAGATCATTGTTGAATAATTCGATCCATAGTTTAGTCCATGTCTTAGAAATTATTATTTCATATTAATTTTAAAGGAGGATATAATGAAATACATTTTGGATTGATGAAATTTCTACTTTTTTATATTTATATTTATATTTATATTTTAATTATCAATATAAGAATTATACGCACTGTATATGTATCCTGGATGGAACTCAATCAAATCATATATGATACTTGGAATCTGGCCTAAAAATATAATCAATCACTTAGGACAAAGGAAAGGTGAAAAAAGTGTGGACCAAAGCCTTTGATTCAGTTGCATGGACTGACACAACTTATAATAAGTTAACTAACGATATTGACAACATATTCTCTCCTATCTCTTTGTACTCTTGTTGAACTTTCCTAGATGCACATTTTAAATTGACCCATTAAAGCAAAGTCTTAAAAAAAAGAACAAGTTATAATTATGGTTTAAATCAATTTTGGCTTGGAAGTATTTATGTATGAGAAATCCCAAGGAATCATTCTTATTCATACTCTTTTTCTTTAATAAGCAAAAGTTCGATAAATTAAGAATTTTAAGAAAATAGAAAAGTATTAGTAAAAACTTATTATCCATTAGTAGGTTTTATCTTTAAATTATTTAAAAAAGTAATATAACAACTACCAATTCTCAATTACTGATATATTATATATTTATTGTTGTACTGTCATATTATTATTAACATGTCAATATGGTTAAAATTACCACTCTTAGTTGGAATAATTAGAAGTAAGGATAAAATAATGATATTTATAACATTATTTATATAAAAAAATTATCTAATTAATGTTTAGAAAATAGTAGTACTTTTGATTCTTGAAAGCAACTAAAAATTATAGCAAAGAACCAAAACCTAAAAAAAGTGGTAATTTCTTGACTTCATCATGTGTGGGGATTACCATTTACTATCACAATGGGCAATAGAATATCGATCCATGATAAAAGAATCTGGTATAATGATAGTGCAGTAACAAGTTATCCATAGAACAACCCTATAAATTTTATTAAACAAGGAAATATTGTGACCCAATCGAGATATCTATATATAATATATAAGAGAATTTATGGTACGTACATGGTGTTACCTTATATAGATATCCATCTAAGAACTAATGGTCATCAATCATCTTGATTTTCATGATATATAAATGAGTGAGCTAGAAAATAATACATATATGAATTCATTGATTGTACAATCGATATATATACCTAGATTTTTTCCCATTATAGATGGCTTGAGTGTACACAATGACATTGTCTTTTGTGTTGCACTAATTCTGGCCAAGATTTCTTATGACTCAGCTCACTACATGAAACAAATAGACAGCTAGCTATATGTGTTGAACCAAATTAATGATGCGTGGATCAGACTTCCACCCACTACAAATATTGCTTCAACGTACAAATCCTAGTGCAAGTTTAGAAAAAAGATCACTTGAGTCTTAATATCAGAGCCATGAATGTAGCTTATGGGGTAAAAAAAAAAAAAAGAAGTTATAAGTCCCCATTTCACCCTATTATATATCAGTTGATTTTGTAAAGTTTTGGCTGGCAAATGGATAGACACAGACTCATAGTTCTAATGAATTAAGCTGACCAAGTAATCTTGATATGACATTATAAGAAATCAACCATTAATTCATGCCTTAGAGTGGCCTGTGAGCACTTTGTATATTTGATAGTAACAATGTTTATAAACTATAATTAACATACGTACCCTTTGAATCTTGTCTAGCTCAGTTATAGCGCTACTTCTTTTGTTAATTATAATTCAATATTCATCACCAAAAGATTCTTAGTTAATCAATTTATTTTAAATGAGTTCAATATTTTATATTACTGGATGACAATTTTTAACACGACAAGGAATTAGCGGGTTAGTGCTAGCACAATTATTAATTGGGCTATGTTATTGTTAGGATAGTACTCAACATGATTACTAAATATGCTGGATCCGTGTTAAGTGTGTTCAATACGCCAACACATTTAATGACATGAATAGTTAAGCATGTTGTGTCAATCCTTAACCTGCAACCCATATAACAATATGAATTTTTATCTAATTGTAGCATAAATATTATAAATGTGAAATTTTTATATTAAGAAGTAAATTAACCTATATATATAATAGCAAATTCAAATGATTTTAATTATTTTTTCTATATTAATAAATTTTATATTAGTAGGATAATTTTAATTAATATAAATATAAAGAATGTGGTTAGCAATGTTTATATGTATTAAATAATTAAGTAGCTATATGAATTAATGTGACGCAGTTACAACATGTTTATTGAATGGGTGACACATTTATTAAATGAGTTATATCCGTATTTTAAGTCTTGACACAAATAGTTAAATGGTTTGTATTCGTATTAGCCAAAATTTTATTAGTTCATATCCTAACATGATATGCATACGACATGCATACACGAATTGTCATTCCTACTAAGATGCACTAGTATGCTATTATTAGGAAAAACTTATCTAATAATATTATCAATATATTTTTTCATTTACATATATAATGTAACTGTCACACTCCCAATACTATACATACAGAGTGTAATATATAAACAGTCATTTAATAGTGAACTCTGTTATTTCTTTTAAAATCTTATTAAGCATTATCCATATAGAGTTCCTAGTCGCAACCACAACATTTCACTATATATACGTACATTCAAAATCAAAAGAATTTCTATAGTATGGTCATGTTAATGTATGACAGCGGTCCGTGGTTGTCAAGGGAAC
Source organism: Boswellia sacra (assembly GCA_013180625.2). Taxonomy (NCBI): domain Eukaryota; kingdom Viridiplantae; phylum Streptophyta; class Magnoliopsida; order Sapindales; family Burseraceae; genus Boswellia; species Boswellia sacra. The sequence goes on along the minus strand of SNVD02012566.1, from coordinate 20,184 downwards.
TCCATTAGGATTGCCAAAGGTCCTCCATCTAGCTCTCAGTCTACTGGTCACCTAAGGCACACAATAAGTTTATTGAGTAAAACTTAGTAAGTAAGCTAAGTGAATGTACAACAATATTCAATAACAACAAAATTCAGTCTACAGTACAAATACTGTTCATTTCTTGGTACACAAGTATAGGATAACTTTTTAAAGAAGAAATGACCCAAAAATCATTTGTAACCATTTCCATGTCCCAACTTGGTGCTCCTACGCCATATAAGTGGCGCACCTACACCAACTCTCTGTCTGACTAGTTTCATATCCGTTACATCTGCGCTCTTGTGCCACATATATTGCGCACATGTGCCAATTTTCTATCTGGACCTCTATAGGTCGATTCACTCTCATATAAGTGAGTTTACATTTCTCAATTCATCACATCCTCATGTACAATCATAATCACATAATTTATTCACATTTGAGCTTCTTTAAGCTAGACACATTATTTATATGGATATCCATAGACATATACACATTTTCCTTCAATGTACATTAAGGACTCACATACAATACCATACTCAGTACCGTATTAATGACACATATTATATCCATATCACATAATGATGAAGCTTCCACAGTATCAGTTACAGTCACTTAGGAAATAAGACTCTCTAATCAAGGTAGGACTTCTCATATCGTAGTCATATCACACATATACGGGCCCATATCACATAGCCACCTATTGGCGGCATCCATAGGCAAGGCATCGTCGCAGTGATTATTTATTACATTTTCACATTACACGAATCTGCCATCACTTAGAGGTGACAACCATATAGTCCTACTGGACTCTATCTTGCCACATGGAATAGTTCAGATATGCACAGATGCCTACACTTGAAATAACTCAAGGCTTGTCTGATCAGGTCCATGCTACTGAATCTCGTAAACAGAAACACATGTTCTAGACCTCCCCTTGAGCTATGAGAGCTAAGTTTCCAAAGTTTTGGCATGCCAATCACATTTCACAATTCACAATCAATCACATAAAAGAAGCTCTATATTAAGCTTCTAGTACAATTATCATATATCCCAATTCAAGCATCAAAGTGTTAACATTTAACAGTGTCACAATATACAAGATCACATACAGTGTAACACAATTTACTGTTGCCTTAGAATAGTTAGCTCACTTACCTTATTTAGCTCCTTTGTTGATGCTTATTTTTAACCTAAAAACAACACAAAATCATTTTAAGAGTCACCATACATATTGGTGAAATAATTCTCCTTTTTGGCTCTATTTCTATACATACTCCATCAAAAAATTTATAACAAACAATTGTCTATTCCGAAATCCACACAAATGCATAGACAACTTTTACACTGATATACCATGTTGCCTTAAAATTTTTAGAGCCAAATAAGGTCATATGCCCACTCAAAATAACTTAATTCTTTAACTCAACAATTCTATCAATGCATTCATATCACTGAGTAGTAGAGCCTTAAAAATTTATAGGAATTGCAATACTACTCAAATAACTACAAAATTTTACAGGCTGGTATATAACACATATAAATGCCTCCATATAAAAAATCATGGCTTTGCAAGGGGTTTAAGCCTTTCAAACCCAATTATTTCTAACTGCCCTGTTTCAAAAACTAAAAGTTCAAGTTTTATCAAGTCAACTTTAAAAATTCACAGAAATTCATATAGAGCTTCAATCTCAGTGAAAATTTACAGAATCATAAATAACATGTAGAGAAACTTACATACCAAAAATCAGGTAATTTTACAAAGATTTGGACCTTCAAGCAAATTCGTTTTCCCTTACTCTGTTCTAAGATAGGGGAAATGTGAAATTCCATACCAGAAGTTCAACAATTCACTACAATTCACATACTTGAAATTTTTGAGTGAATTCAATTTCTATACACTCCTGGATATGTCTACTTTCATCAGTAATGTTTCCAGAACCAGTAAAAATTTCTATAATTTTTAAGAATTTTTGAAATAGGAACTGGTCAGTGTAAAAATACTGTAGAATTTGAACTAAACTCTCACTTCTAGCTTTGTATCCTCATCCCCTTATTTAGATACTTTCAAACCTCATTCAAATTCACATTTCCACACAATTTCCAACATACCAAACAACAATTCTCATACTCACATCACAAGCCAAGGGAATTCTTGCAAATATATAAACGATAAAACAAGAATTCTAAAGAAGAGATGAGTTCTTACCACTTCCTTCCTTTCTTCTCCTTCCTTTTCTTGAGTTCTTGGTGGTTTCTGTGAAGAAAAAATAGAGAGAGCAAGGGCTGGAATGTGTGAGCTAGGGAGCAAAATGAAAGAATTCTAGAATTCTCTACCTTTTATAGACAAACATTAGGCCAACACTTAGTCCTCCCTCTTCCCATTCTTTCAATTAAGTCTATTATTCTTTTATTTATTACACTACAATTGAAATACATCACATGTACATTAATCCATATTAATACATATGTATTTATTATACATCATGCCATGTGCACTAGAAATTTATGATGTTACAGTAACAATTCCTTTGGCCAATATATTTATCACATCTCATAAATGTATGTAGACATAATTCTAAGCACTTTGAGTTTGAGTCATAGGATAAATAATATTCTCAAGGGCTAGAACATATATATAGTGTATATTATCTTTTTTTTTTAATTTGAAATTTTAATTAACATTTCCAGAACAATTTGTTTAAGTGGAATTCCTAGCCTACAAAATGAGAATTTGATGTTTATGTTGTAACATATATAAATAATTCATCTCAAAATTTTGAGGCGAATTTTCATGAGTAACCTACAAAATCAAAATTCTCATGATCCTTATTAGTACTATTGTCAATTGTTTTTTCTTAATTTCTCAATTTTAACTTAAATCCCTCCAATTCTTAGATCTCATATATAGCTAGTATAAATGAACTAGTATATTAAATATTGGGAAAACCATTAGGGATTCTCTAAAAATTTAATATTTCATCGAGAGGCAAAGAGGGTGTCTCTACCTCAAGCTACTCAAGCTTCCACCAAGTCCCAATCTTAAAAACAAGAACAATCTTCTATTCTCTTGTACCTTACAAAGCCATACACTTGAATAACCACAGGAGTTATGCTATATTGTATTATATATGGTTTTGTTTTAGATATTTACATTCGAATCCAAATTATAGAAGCCAAGCCTTACTTGATTTCAAATTCATAAAACATATTCTCAAAACATACATTTACAAAAACATTTCAAGTCAATGTTAATCACATACCATTTTCTTAAAAAAAAATCAATCACACATTTTTATTGAATTTTGAAAACAAAAACATAAAACTTAAAAACTGTTAGAAAATGTATGCAATATATAAGGATAACATATAAAAATAATTTAATTTAACTTTAAAATAAAATTACCAACTGAAAACTTTTTCTAGTAATAGAAATTATCTATCAAGGCTCATGTATCACATGATTTCCTTAAAACAGATCCGCCTTCTCCGCTAGGTGCTTAAGAATTTTATTGGCGCCTGTCTCCTAGGATATAACGACAACTAGTAGTAAGAGAAGTACTACTCTTCTACTTAAGCAAACTGGAAACCCTTAAACTCTATCACGAACTTTAGAACTAGAAACTAAGAATACAAAAAGTAAGAGATAAACAAGCTAGAGAGAAAAAGAGAGCTAACTTGTCATGTGTAGAACAAATGAGGTAGAACCTCTTTATATAGGTTAAGACACGTGTAACTTATGGAATTTGAAACACCAACTTTATTAACTCAAAATTAACTTTTATTCAATACATGAAAATTCATGAATACATGAATTATGAATATGAAAAGACTTATAACATCTAGAAATTTGTAAAGACTTCTAACATTAATTTCATTCACTAATTTTTCAACAAAAACAAACACACCTTAAAGTTTCTAAGTCTTACTTAGATGTAAAAGAAAAAAATTATGTGAAAAAAATCATTGATTGGGATGATTTCTAAACTGAATTTCGATTGTGAAAATATGATAATGATATTCAAATGTCATACAATGCTCAAGTAAAAACTACTATATATAAGAAATTTTTAGAAAAATTCTTGGATAAGATCTAGACAAAAATGCCTAGGGGAGAATGCAATTTTAAGGTTATAGCTAACGATATACTTACTAATTTGATTACAATTATTATTTATGTTATATATTTGTTTAAATTTTGTTACAGGCAATTATTTGAATCTCTCCCCTGTAGGAGCAGAGGGAGGGAGTAGTTGGGCTGGGCTATAGTCTAGCCAAGAATTTTTAAAAAATTAACTGTAGTATGAGTTGAATGAATTTTTATATATATGAGCACTCATCTAGTTAAACTTGAAATGAATCCAATAGTTTTGTAAACTTAATCTGATTTCGCTGTTCCTATACCACCTCACTTCTTGGAATTCGGATACTCTTCCATATTTAGTTTTTTTGTTTGTATGTAATTGTGAAAAAGTATAGGAGAAATTTAACAAATCTGTCAAAAGAACCACATAGTTTAGATTTTCCTAAACTTTAGACTCTTTCTTACTCATATATCATATGATAACTTATCTTTTCACCAATAATAGATGAATTTATATTTCACGCCCCTACTCCCTTGCATTCTATCTTAAAATACCAATTATATAAATGTCACTGATACTAGTCATGGCTTTCTCTTTCCACCCAAAATGTATACTTGCAGTCATTACCTAATTCCTCTATTTGTAAAAAATTGTTCACTGGTGCATTAAATTATTACTTTGAAGTGATACTTCATTGTAAGAATCAAAACTTTATGTGTATTATCCATTGTCAATAAGGGCAAGCCCTATTTTGATATGATGTGTGTTGACAACCAAATTGATTAGGACCTAATGAGTTATTCAAGCTAAAATAGTCTATGTATGATAAAAAATACTGTGCTGCTCATATGTACAATTCAATAAATTTATATTACATTACATAACCTATGATGAAATTAAGAAAATAATCCCAAAAGAAAATAAAAGTTATGATGAAATAAAAAAATAATGTGTTGACTATAAGTATGAAATGAATTGAATGATCAAACCAATATATCTCAAATCTACTTAATTTTTAGAATAGATTAAAGATTGAGAAATGCCCAATTTTACCTCAAATTTTATCCATTATAAGGGTTTGAGCGTTCACAGTAGAGTTGCTTATCTTGCACTAATTGTGGATGTGATTTCTACTACTCTCCCAACATAAACAAATAGCCAACTAGCTAACCATATATATAGATTTACTTTCGCCACAGCAATAGAGTTGCAAATCCTCAATTGACTTCTTGGACTTGCAACTAGAGGGACGAGGCGTAAAGGCAAAAGATTACCCCTCAACGAAAAGACTAGGATACCCCTTGTGAGCGTTCTTGATGAGACCTTCCTATGAAGAGCGAATGCAATAAGGGTTTAAATGAGCTGCCCAGCCACTTTGTCTCCATGGGATACCACATCAGCGTCCACGAATCGGAGGAGAGTAACAAAGCAGATAAGATATGACAAAGTGTACGGTACCTTTATAAGAAAGGTGGTGGTCCCATCGCCTACATATCAGATTGACAGAGCAGTGCATGAAAAAGCACTGAGGAATAGTCCGTATTTCCACGTGTTCGCCCATGAGTTAAAAGGCACTTTGAAAGATACAGCCAGCTAGCTTAACATTCAAGAACGCTTATCTAAGTGCTCATCGCCCATGTAACAAACAACCCAAATGCTTTATATGAAGCAAGAAGAAGGGAACATTTCTAGCTGCTTATTAAGCATGGAATGAGCAATCAAGACTATTTACATGATTCAGATATGTGGTATTTAAACCATAACTAGGGTTAAGACAAGGCATGTTGGATTCTTGGCGAGAAACTTTATGCAACTATCATTTGAGTATCCTAGGTATCTCACAAGGGTTAGGTCATTAGGAACCAAGAATCATGAACTCCTGGACATTGATTTACCTCCTTGATTCTAGAGGAAATGATAAAATCCAAAGTCCCACATAAAACGCACTCATATTCCATCCCTTGTTCCTTATTCTTTTCTCCATTATGATTCACTAAATATAACTCTAGTTCTTTGTTTGGTATATTCAACCATGAACACACTTGACTCGAGCGTTGGATGGCGCACGCCAAGCTCTACTAGTGCCCTTTAAATCACTTTCTTGTTTTGTGGCTTATGATCTCTAGACAAATAAACAAGGAGAAAAGAGGATCAAATAGTTTCAAGTATCAATCTGGCCTCCTCGGAAGCTAAAAACTAGAAGGGTTCAATACCAAGTTCTTAAGTGTCCATCCAATAGTTCGTAGCACGTTGCATGCCCCTCTTGAACACATGTCGTGTTACTATTGATGAGATTATATAGCATCAACATATATATATATATATATATATATATATATATATATATTTATTTATTTATATTTATATTTATGGTAGATGATACAAGTCTTAATTTATGTTGGTACCAAGTGATAACATTTCTATAAATAAAATGCTGTTGGGTGTTAGGCATATTGTTCTATTAATGAGTTATAAATCTAATTATTTCATTACAAGTCAATATTCATCGATAAATAGTTTTTAAATTTTTTTTAATGAGTTAGATGCTTCATTGTAATTTTGAAATAGTATATATGTTGCCATAATATGTCATCTAAACGATATTAAAAATATTTTACATCATTACAAATCTTCTTGATTATTGTATAATCTCTATATGTACGTTTAATTACATAACTCTAAATGTTTTCAAAGGATAAATAAGATGCCACAAGGGCAAGAGCACAATATTTTTCGTTTCTTATGTTTGAACTTTAATAAATATTTCTAATGAAATTTTCAATATTTATTGTTTGTACATTTCAAGAATAAAAGGACTTAAGTTTGTGTAACATTCACATTATTAATGCGCTCCATCTAGTTTGTAACATGACACTGCTTTATGTTGTGAAATAAAGATTCTATGTCAAGATTTATGAGGCAAATTTGCATGAGTAACATGATAAAGGAAAAATTTTACGGTCTTTAATTTGTAGTAGTATATTCATTTGTGTTCACTTGTTTTAATTTTTTTCTTTTAATACAGGAGTCTTACTTATTTATATTTGAGATAACCCTAATTCTGATAGGTATAATAAATTCAATATTCATAATATTGGAGAAAACTATGAAGAAGAATCTCAAACAATAATAACAATAGGAAAGAGCTTGCCTGATTAGCATTGTTAGGAAGCGAAAACATGAATTGGTTCGTCATTATTTTAAAGACCTGCTAAAACAGGAATCAGTTTGTCACTACTTTGTAGACCAGGTGATAGTCAAAGCTTGGGAATAGATCAAACTTCGACTAAAAAAAGAAAAAGAAAAAAGAAAAGGTTATAAGCATTGGAATTTTGCTTATGGTTTTTAGGCCCAGTGATGATAGCCAAAGACAACAATTAGAAGCCTCTCCTGACTTGCAGGAGCACTGAGATTCAACATCGAAATGGGAAGAAAGCCAATTGGGCTTAGGATAAGTGCTGTACTAGTGGGGGGAGCGGTTAAGACCCTACCAATTATGTCTACCTGACGCATTGCGGGTCGACCTTCATGGTAAGCGTCAGTAATGGGGTTGGCACTTGTAAGCTAGGGCTAGTGCCTCTAACACTACATGTGCATGCCTCTAGGTAGAAATGATGCTTATAACCTCTAAAATCCTAGTGACGCCTCTAAGTAGAGACGCTTGCCTCTAATAGAGGCGCATGCCTATAATCTTATAGGTGCGGGCCTCTAAGTTACCATCTCACATCGGAAAAAAGAGGTGGTTTTTAAGCTCTTGAGAGCTTATATAAGGAACCAGACCCTCGGTTCTTGGCATCCAATTTTGGGTTGAAAAATCACATGAAAACACATATTTTAAGGGATTTTGAATATTTCTAGAGACTCCCTTTAGCATAAATATTTTTCGGTATTTTCTCGGGTTTCTCATGTCCTCTGAAGAATTTTGGGATATTGGTGCTAGTTAAAGATTTAGCTTCTATTTGAATTCAAAATTTGGTGAATTTTTTTGTGGCCTCCTCTTTAGTTTAAATATTTTGTTCAGTTTAGTTTTGCCACGTTTAGGTATAAGTGTTAGTTAAGACTTAGTTTAGTTAATTAGTAGTTAGTTGCCATGCTTAGTTTAGGATTAGTTTAGTTAATTAGTAGTTAATTGCCATGTTTAGTTTATGTGTAGTAGTTTAATTAAGCTTGTTTACTAGTTAATTATATGGTTAATCAGTCGTTAATTATGCATGATTAATGGATAATTAGTTGTTAAGTAGTAGTTAATTATGTGGTTAATTAGTCATTCATTATGCAGGATTAGTAGATAATTACTTGTTAATTAGTAGTTGATTATGTGGCTAATTAGTCGTTAATTATGCATGATTAGTATATAATTAGTAATTAATTATGTGGTTATTAGTGGTTTATTAAGCATGATTAGTGGTCATGTAATGGTTAATTATGTGATGTTTAGATAATAATTATACATTCTAGGTTTTGTTGATTAATGATGCCATGATAAGTGTGGAAAAGCCATATTCAGGTCAATGTTTATTTCAATTATCATTTTCAATACCTTTATTTGATAATGAGTGGATCGCTTGAGATTCTTGTAGTTTATGGTGACTCATTTTATTATCGCAATTATCATGTGAAATTGTTATGATCCTCAGTCCCTTCCCCATGTTTGATAGAAATGTAATTAATTCTCCTCCCTCTTTCTATTTATGTATATAAACTGTTGATACCTCATATGTTTTAAAAAGATAAAAGTGGTTGTGTGCATAATAAAACTTAGGATCTAGAGAGGATAGCATTAGTGACCTAGTATTTAGATCTCAGTAAACCTAGAGTGGAGGACGGATTAACGTCCAGGCGGGTGTAACTCGTAGCTAACTTTCTAAACTAATCTCTAAGGGATGATGGGTAGTTAGATCTAGAAGCAAAGGGATGGCTGTCATCATCCAAATTTTTGCCGTGGTTATTATCGGGGTGGAAATGCCGACTTTTTCTCCAGGTCATATCTGTGTGACTTGACTGCTACGGCCCTCTAAGCATCCGAAAGGAGCTTACGAGAAAACCAAGTGTCGAGGTTGCAAAAGTGCTTGGAACGGGATGGAAGCTTTGCTCACAGGTCAATGGATCAGTAGTAATGTGTTAATTTTGTTCACTTATTTTAATTTTTTTCTTGAACTAAAGAATCTTGCTTGTTTAAATTTAAGAAAACCCTACTTTTGATAGGTAGACTAAAATCAATATTTGAGATATTGGGGAAAACTATGAGGAATTGTTTATGTTATGGCCATAACAATATTGGGCTCAATTATTTCTAATACAGTAAGCCCATTACTGAAGCCCAGTATTTGGGCCCATTGTCTGGGTTCCGCAATGACCCATCTTGGCTCAATTAATTCTGATACAATAAGCCCATTACTGTAGCCCATTATTTGGGTCCCATAATGACCCATCCTGACTCCTATATAAACCCTCCGAATTATTGCTCAAGGTATGCACACTTTTTTGAACTTATTCTCTCTCTAAATTTCTTTTACTTTTGAGAGCTTCTCTCTCTAGGAAATTCTCCCAGAAAATTCCGGAGTGCCGGAAACTGACTTGAGCGTCGGAGGGTTCTCGCCGGCACCACCGCCGGCACCCCTAATTGTTTTTCTTTGCTCGCAGGACTGGACCCGACGTACAACCCGAGTTCCGACCCGCTTCCCGGCCGTCCGGAAATCGTGCATCAACAGTTTATTTACGAAATTAAAACTTGAATATTATGTCTCTAGAATACACCAAAATCAATAGTTTAAATGCAAAGAAAAGATTTTGAAGAGGAAAAAAAGATGTCAAAGATTTTAGAATTCATTATAATAAAGCTCAAAGATTTTGTTTCAGTTGTACATTTTTAGATTTTAGATGCGATATAAAGGCCTTAGATTTTAGTACATCAACCCATCTTAAATTTAGTAAGGACGTACAATATGATGGTATTAGAAAAATAATATTAATTGAGACTAATTAATAGATAAAAGGGATTATACTTTTATATATCTTTATCTTTTCTCTGCTAAACTATCATAATTTTATGATATGTGTGAAGTATAATATTTAATGAGTAATATTCAGTCCTTTATTTTATTTATTTTTCTTAATCTTTGCTGTGTTCTATAAGATTTAACCCTTTATTTATTTATTTTTCTTAATCTTTGTTGTGTTCTATAAGATTTAACCCTTTTTTTTTTCTATTTCTTTATGTTTCTTAATCTTTAATGCATTCTATAAGATTTAACCCTTTTTTCTAATTCTTTTCTCTAATCCTTAACGTCTTTTTTTTTTTTTTTTTACTTAATTTATCCTTTTGAACTATGTTTAGCTAATTTAGTTAGTCTTGAGTTTGATTCACCATATTTTGAAAGAAACAATGAGAAGAGGAAGAGCTTGAATGCATCTCAAAAACTAATGTGCGTATCCAGTTTTTTTTTTTTGGTTACCAAAAGATTTATAAAAAAAATTCAATGATTACAATAAATATTGGAGTTTAAGAAAATAAAATGGAAAGTAATACCATTTAATAATTTTGATAATTTTATTGTCTTGATAATTCATGACGTAGATGGTAACTATTAAATTTTTTACTTTTAACAAAAAATAGTTTTTCTAAATGTACGGACTTTATTACTGAGCACCCCCGCACCCCTCTTTAATAAAATTTTATTACAAATTTATCGTTATTTAAATTGAAAACAGTAATATTAGACTTACAATCTATATCTAGTCCAAACCCTACAAATTGATGTGACAGTCTACATAGAAAAATCCTATTGAAAATATAATTTTCTTTATTTTTTTGTTTTTTCCTCCTTTAGTGAATTTTTGTTATGTAGACTGCTATATCAGGTTGTAGGGTTTGAGTTATAAGTCTAATATTACTAAATTAAAAATGGGATATAGTGAGATTAAAAGTAGGGGATGAATAGAATCACCCTTTAAGTTTTGTTATTGTAAAATTTTATAAATATCGAAGCATATGAGACCAATTTTCATCTTATAATTATTGATAATGATACCTATTCCAAATTTTGGGAATGCATTATTGCTCCATAATTATACACCATCAAAATTTATTAGGTACACCGTGCATGTAACTTGCTAGATGAGACTAATTATGTTGTGCCAAACATCTCATCTAAAAATTACGAGGCAATTTTCATGTTCTTTAGTTGTCTTATTTCATTTGTTCTAATTTATTTATAAGTTTTTGTTTGAATAAGTAATTTTGCATTTCTAATTTGAAACCCCATTCCAATGACAGAGAGTATTAGGGAGAATAAATGAATCGTTGGTTGAGTTATTGGAGAAAACTTATTTTTTCCAAAAACAACAGTCGGTTTTATTGCATATGGTTGTGACAACTACTAGATTATCAACCAGCTGATTAGGATGCTTGTAATTTGTGCCTGTGATCCTACTCGAACTAGGATGATATGGTGGTGGGGGTTGGGTTTGTTGGGGTTGTTTTGGTATGCAAAGTATAAAACTATATCATGAGTTCAAAGGTGAGAAAAATATATTGATTGATTAATATTTAAGATGACAAACATTGATCAAACACAAATTCTTATACAAATTTTTAATATGAAATAATAAATATATATATCAATTAATCTAAGATCAACGGAATTAAAATGAATAAATATGTTACTTAAATAACATATATGAAAAAAATGTATAAATGAATTGATAAGGGTATTTTTTAGAATTAGGGATGATATAAACTATTTAGACATCAGTAATGTTAGATTTACAATCTCTATACAATTCAAATTCTATAACCTGATGTGGCAGTCTACATGACCAAATCCTATTGATGTAGCTTCCCTCATTCTTTTTGTTTTTTTTCATCTTCTAGCGAATTTTTCTCATATAGATTGCCACATTAGATTATAAGATTTGGGTTGTATGAATATTATAAATATAGTACTATTCTTTAGACATAAGTATTTAGATAAAAGTTAAAATATTTAGCCTTTTTTTCATTCAGGTGAAATTTTCTTAGCGGCTTATTATTTTTTGGTCTGAAGTTTGAATTTAATTTATTCTGAGACGTCATATCTTGATATCTTTTTATGATATTTATTTTGTGGACTTAAGATTTAATCTAAGTCATTTTAGACTAATGGAAAGAAAAAAAACTAAAAGATTTTAGGTTTTATCTGCATACAAATATGTCAATAGTTCATGTTACCCTTAATTCTGAAAAAATGCCCCTATCTAATTCTTTAATTACCTTTTAGATATGACTTTCATACAATAATACATATTTAAAATAATTACATATATAATTGCACTATAAATTATTATTTTACTAATTTCAAAAATTTTAGAGTATAATAGTAAAATATTTAAAATTATAATTTAATAAATATTTAAATAGTTCAATATTAATTTTTTTTCAAAATATTAATTTAAAAATATGATTAATATATCAAAAAAACACAAGTGAAAACAACTAAAGAATAAGGATATATAAGTAAAAACATTAATTTTAGACATTTTAATCGAAATTAGAATAACCTGCATATCATTCAGATTTATATATTTAGATCTATTCAAACTTTAGTTTAATTCAGATCTATTTAGATTTTAAATAAAAAGAAAAAAATCATTCCTTTAGTTTAAATCTTTAAATCTTAAATAAGAAGAACAAACACCTTAAACTATCAAAGTCAAAGAACTAATTAAATTCTAACTTTAGATTAAAAAAATAATCAACCCCTAAATATTTCCGTTGGTTTTTACTGGCTGTTGTGTTCGGACAAGCTAGCCGCTTCTTATCATGTCCTCTTAAATAATATAATTAAAGAAATTATTTTTATTCCGAGTCATATACATATAATTTGAAATTAACAGTTCCTGTCACGATAAAGGAGAGTAACGGAGAAAACAAAAGTTGCTGTGAAATTATTGATATTTCATAAATATTGGATGTTGATATGATAACCATTCAATTGCACCAAGGATAACAATAAATTTGTGTTCACACTTCCAAAAACAACAATAAAGTAAATAGAAATACATATTTTGAGGCTTGGGCCGGCCATGTACAGAGACAGACACATTTGGGATTCATAGATTTTGAGCTGGGCCAAAATATTGGGTCGTCCATCACTCATGTGGGCTAATCAACAAAACAAATAACCCCATGAATCCAAAGGGGAAGAGTACACGAGTGCAAGACAAAAGTGAAAAGAGAAAAATGAAAGTGTGTTGTGAAAAATGGCAGTGAGCAAGAGAAGAAAAAAAGAGAGAGTAAGCGTGGAAGCCAAGAGTGAAAATGTAGGGGAAAAAAGGGTTAGGGTTTTAGTCTTTAACCATTACGATCAAACAGTCGGGCACAAGGGCTTCTTTTAGCTCAACCTGGAGTGGTAAATCTTGAGATGATCTTCTATAACTCTTATCAATTTTAGTTTTCAATTTACTCCATTCTTAATTTCTTGGACATATTTATACTATGAAACTAAACTTACTTTTTGTAAACATGTATTTGAAGTCCATCTTTTAGTGATAATATTGTATTATGAGCCATGATATTGAAATCTTGATATTGTATTGTTGATGTTGTGAGTCCATCTACATTGTACTAATTGGAGATTGAACTTGTGTGACCCATGATTTGACAGTGAAAGATGATATTTGGTTACGATGCTTTGGTTTCTCCGGTATTCAGATTTTCCAAATAAATTATGCATATATGTTTTTTCCAGTAATTTATGCGCCTTGTTCATTTGATAACTTTTAATATGGCCATTAACATTTCAAAGTAGCATCAATTTCACCACAGCCATGCATGTTAATATTTCACAAGACCTAACCCCTAGTAAACTTTGGCGAATCATGACAATATAATAATTACATATAAGATATAAACTACCCCGTAATTTTTTTTCTTTTATATATGAACTCCTTAGTAAATCAATAAAAATTCAATAAGATTGCAGAAAAATTCAACTAACGAAATTAAAACTTTTATTTTAAGAAGACCTAAACAAAAATAATATAACATTCGTGTACCATTGCCTAGCTAGATTGACCTTGGCTAATTAAACTGAACCTTGCTTTTTTTTTTTTTTTTGGGAGGGGGGAAAACATAAAATAAAGTAGGATGAGAGCTAAAAATCTATCAGTGGATTTTGTTAATGCACGATTTCTAGACTACCAAAAAATAGCCTGAAGCTCAAGTAGATCCTCGAGTCAAGATCTTAAAAACACAGAAAGCAATCAAGGATGACATCGAGAATCCTTCGATGCTCAAGTTAGTTTCTAGATTTCTTAGAGAGGGAAGCTTTGAAATGTAAAGAATTATAGAGAGGGAGAGAGTTAAGAGAAAAATCCACAAGTTAAGAATATGATAATTTTTATAGAAATAAGGAGAGATTATTGTGGGACCTCATTTATGGACCCTAATAATGGGCTTTGATGGTGGGTCTCTTTTACGTTATTAGACCAGCTAGAGCCCATTTTAAAATGACCTTAGTAGATTAAACATTTTTGTCGATCTATAAACAGATAAATAATTAATATAATTGGGAAACAATATTTTTAACTAAGACATAAATCTGCAAATGTAATTTGGGATGAAAGATATAGAGCAAAAATCTTTGACTTTGGGGCTTCCATATCCGTTATTGTATATTTACGTTAACACTTTTTGAAACTTCAAAATCTCTTACTATTAATCAACTCATATAAATGACCTCTCAAAATAAAAGCGACCTTGGTTACCTAAATCAATAATTATTTCGATCAACCAGTTTACGAGAGAAAAGTGACCTTTATGGCTTTAAAGTCGTTCATTTTGTTTAAATGAATATAGGAACCAGCCCATCCATCTAGCCTCTTAGATGAAGAAGAAACAAGTTTAGCAGCATATGTTTCCATGTGCAATGAAAGTGACTCATTTACTTGGAATTTTTTTTGTTCTCAAGTATTGAAGGAGGGAGAGAAGGAAGACATCATGAGGTTTGATAACATCACCAGCAGATGTTTGAACCTAAATAGAAAGAAAGGGACTTATAATGAGAGAAGCAGCGACTGATAAATTAGTTGGGATTAAAGGAGCCATGGAGCTTCAGTTATGCAACCCCATTTTGATGAGATCAATGCACTTATGTCAACATAAGCAGTCACTTTGAAAGTATTTCATCATTTATTAATTGTACCAGTTTTTGGTAGTGTAACCTTTTTTCAATAGATGTCTGATACCCTTTGATTTCAAACGAGTGGTGATGAAAGAAAATAGTTAACCGTTTATTATGTATATTACATTATTTGATGTTATCATCGAAAATCTTTTGGAACTCCATTGAATTGAATATTTTGTTGGAGAATCAGTATATGTATGAGTACTATTTTATGCAAACAATTTTTTTTTTCCCGACATAATATAAACCAATTTGGAAGACTATTCAATAAATGTTATAAATTAATTGACATATATATTGTATATTCTTTATTGATTTGCATTAGCAATATATAAATATTAATTATATTCAATGCGAAACATTATTTTTCAGTCTTTACAGTTGAACGAAGTCTTTCTGTCCGCTTTGAGAAAACAATGGTTCCGACTGGCTACATGGTTTGGAAGAAATGCATTGTGTTTTTGAACTTGCTTTTTGGTTAGCCATCCTGATAATTTCAAACATAATTTAACCGTTGACCATTGATCTGATTATCGAGTAAACCCCCTTCTATTCCTGTGAAATTAATTTTGATATAATATATTTCAAGAAGATCGGTGATGATGATATATAATTAATTAATGGGTTTGTTTTTCTGTTCTCAGAGATGATGATGATGATGATGATAATAAGACTTTGTTAATCAAACTCGTTCTTGGTAAAAATGATAACTATAAGTGACTCAAATCTCAATAGTTTAGTTAGTTCATTATTCCAGCCACATATCGATATAGGTAAGAAAATAAAGACTCATGAGATATTCTTTAACTAAGAAAAGTGTAATATTGATGTCATTCTTTTAGAAACGAAAATGCCGTTAGAAACGATTTTAAAAATATTAATAAAAGACTTTAATAGCTAGGTCGGCCAAGTAAAGTGGTTAGTTAGTGACACATCCGAAAAAGGATTGTCTCCCAAGTATAGGAGTGTCGAAGTAATAAACCCGGTGAGTCCGAGGTCGATCAACGAGGAAGGAAATTTTAGCGTTACAAATTATAAGATAAGCAAATATGGTGTGAATAATTCAAAGAAATGACAAGATAATATCAATAAATATGTAAGATGGTAGGCGGTATTACCGACCATTCAAATATAAAACAAAAAGCAAGAGGAGGTAAAACCATCCATGGAAATAGGTGGTATAACCAACCATAGTAAATTAAAGAACAATTTCATAAGGTGGTAGAACCTACCATAGTAAATAAAATAAAAAGTTCATAAACAATAGCATAATTAAAATACAAGAGGAATTAACACAATAATAATGAAGGCTAAGGTTAGGGGATCCGCTCTTGATATTTCGAATAAGGATAATTAACCCATTTTAGTTATATGAATTATATTTGTTTCATTACCAATATTTATACCACTTCTTGTAAATGGGTTCAAGCATCCAATGTGCCAATCACCATATGTCTACAACAAATCAAGGTTCCTAACTAGATTCGTGTCGGTAAGGAAGAACCATACATCATCTAGAAAGGATCCAAGCATTTGATGTGCCAAGGATTGTCGACAATGGATCAAGAACTCCACTTTACGAGTGGTGTCAAGATTGATTAAGAAATTAAATATAAATCATATTGAATAAACATTATAAGATTAAGATTATTAGGCACATATTAAGGGTTAGAGAATCCTTATTCTCATATCAAGGGTTTCACCCTTTCACCTTAGCAAAAGAGAAATTAGAAGAACATTATAATAGAAAGAAAATAAAATGTAAGAAAAAGGAAATTCATTAATAACATAAACACACAAAACACAATACAAGATCCTAGCCAAAGCCAAAATGTTCCAGCCAAGGCCAAGATGCCCTAATGGGTCACAAGGCACCTCTATTTATAGATACATCCAGGGGCAAACTTGTCAAATTACAAGGGCATAATTGTCAAATATTAGTTGTAAATGTCTTTGACAATTGGGATCATTAGGCACCGATTTTGACCATCAATTTTGACATTGAAATGTTGAGAATTTTAATCACATTTCTTCATAAAAGTTGTAGATATTTCTCTCAGCTTTCTAGATTATATTGATTTGCACAATTTGGATACGTATTTTTAGAGATACGATCCAAATACTGAGGCCTGGTTAGACTGGGCCGAGCTGTAGACGGGTTTACTTCAAGCCCAATTTTGCTCCAATAAGAGCCCGAATTTGATGATTCTTGTGAAATGTAATCTTGTAGACAATTGAATCAGCTTTCCAAAACTAAGATTTGTACCATTCTGATCTATAAATAGAGAGTTATGCCTATTTTACCAAACCTATAACAAAACCAAAATTAAGAGGAATTAATTCCAAAGATGCAAATGCTACAAATATGCTTAAGTTGAGGAATTTAATGACACTATTAATGCAATATGATTAACTAAACTCTTATTAAACATGCATATTTAAGTGTTCATCACACCCCCCAACTAGCTTATTGCTAGTCTCTAGCAATTAAAGCGTTATTATTTAGAAGTGATTTATAGAATTTTACATCCAAGGTGGTCATTATTGCACTCTCCTTGATTTTATCCAAATAAACAAACTCTCAACCAATTATTATTATTATTTATTTTTTTTATGGCTCATGTACCCTTCAGTCAAGATATCTATAAACCTTCTTTTTGTACTCAGTCAACACATGACTATGGGGCTTATTAGAAAGAAGCCATATCGGTTCTAATATTTGTTAAGGCTAACAACCTTAGGTAAGGGGCATTTATTCATTTTATATATTTTTTTTCTCTTTTTTTTTTTTAAGGAATGCATCTTTAACTCATGTAGCGAGCCTTAGGCTAATGACTCCCAGACCAGTTGGCCTTAGGGCATTAGATGTTAAGACACCCCTTCGAGCTTAACGACTCGGGTTACCGATGCTTTATTTTTGCTTAGAAACTTGTGGATAGTGCAATATTCAATCCCATTAAGCTTTCTCCTTAATCCATGTAGCGAGCTTTAGGCCAATAGCTCCCAAACCAGTTGGTCTTAGGGTATTAGGTGTTGAGGCACCCATCGGGCTTAATTGCTCGAATTAAGGAGGCTACGAGACCAAACTTATCCACAATTGCGCTCTTCTTCTTTTTTTTTTTCACTTTTTTTTCACTTTTTTTTTAAACTTTCCCCTTCCTTTGTGTTGTTATCCTAAACAAAACAAAAGAACTCAATATTACAACATTTCATTTTGCCATCCACAATCATGCATCAAGGTATGTGTGTGTGCGTGAAGAAAGGTTCAGAATACTTGCTTAGATTACATAAGCACACAATTTTTAAATGATAAGGTTGTGAGAGTTCATAGATTTGAATGATTCAAAGTGAAATGAATAAAACCTCCTTGTTATAAAATTCAAAAATCAAGACTAAATAATATCAAGTTAGCTAAAATTAGTTCACAAAATCAAAATAAAATGACAAATTGGTTAGAATGGGTTTCAAGAGTTCAAATTGGTCCTCCCTACTCTGCCATTCCTGACCCAGAATGCGTCTCAAGAGGATTTGAACTCCTTACGCCGCACTCTGAATCTAATTACTAACTCGCTTTTTTTTTCAAGAAAAAGAAAATTCAAGACACACTTATGTCTACTATCCCTCCCCCCCAACCAAATGAAACATTATCCTCAATGTTTAAATGTAGAGAGATAAAGTATAGGAGACATTACCTGAAGCTTCTGTTATTCAAGAGAGATGACCTGAAAGACTCATAAAATAACATGCTAAAATAAAATAAAATAAAGGACAAGAGAAAAAATTATAAACGGAGATTCAGATCCAATTTGCACTTTTTGTTTTGCTCTCCTGCCCAATTAATTTGAGTACTAGCTGGGTCAGGTTCATACTCAACTTCTTGTAATTTGTCAAGTAGCTCACCAGCAGAAGTGGCAGAAATAAGGATCTTTTTCGCTGAATGAGGGATAAAATTCTGTTCCACAGCTGCATCAACAAAACTTATCAAAGGATCAAATAAATTTTTGACATTCAACAAACCTATGGGTTTTTGATGGAGATTCAGTTGGGCCCAAGAGGCAATTTGAAAAATTTCTTCAAGAGTGCCAAAGCCACCTGGTAAAGCAATAAAAGCATCTGAATTGATGAGCATATGTGCCATGCGTTCATGCATAGAGGAGACCTGTAACTCCGTCCCAACCGTTTTTCCAACGATGCTTTCTACAGCCAAAGCTTTAGGAATAACTCCTAAAACTTGACTACCTCCTACATGTGCAGCTGTTGATACGCAACCCATTAACCCGAGGCTACCTCCTCCATAAACCATATGAATCTTTCTTTCAGCCAGTAGTCTACCAAGGTAATTTGCTACTTCTATAAACTCCTCACTTTTACCCAATTGGGATCCACAGAATACACATATCCTTTGGATTCGACGTTTTGAAGTTCCCTCCATATCTATGCAACTCTCTAACTATGTGTGAAGAAGAGAACAAGAGATGTGGTATTTATGGAGTGCAAAAAGGTATGCTAATGATGATATCTATCTAGGTAACTCGGTTGTTTGTTGAAAAATTTGACAATAATGCATAAAAATTCAAAATAAGACACATAAGTCAAACAAAAGATACAAATTCAAAAATGACAGCTATGAGGTATTAAAATTCAAAAATGATGGCACGCATGCATATGTACAGGTAGTTGTTACTGTGGCTCACATCTTCCTCTGGTTTTACGTCCAGAAACGGCTTAAACACCTTCTATGAGTTGGGGATATGCTTCCCATCCAGTTTTCTTATAAACTGGCAAACAGGGTCGTTTTGAGTCAGATTCCCAAGACTATAGCGTTCCTGCTCATCTCGGAATTGTGTCCACACATTAAAAATTTCACGCTGCACAAGTCCACAAGAATGCGTCTCAAGAGTCACTCTGATATC